>CAEGAE010024056.1:0-84373 GCA_903067095.1 Girardinus metallicus | reverse complement strand
TTAGCACCACAATACATTAAAGATCTGCTGTTGTTCTACCAACCATCTAGACCCCTCAGGTCTTCTGGTTCTGGTTTTCTCTGCATCCAGAACCAGAACCAAACGAGGAGAAGCAGCATTCAGCTTCTATGCACCACAAATTTGGAACAAACTTCCAGAAAACTGTAAAACAGCTGGAACACTGAGTGCCTTTAAATCTTGACCAAAAACCCACCTGTTTAGAGTTTATTTGAAACGTAATCAATTACGAATTTAATGATGGGAATTGAGCTAATGTAATGTTTTGATTGTTGATTCTATGTTGCATGGCTCTGTGTTTTTGTGTTTGTTATGATGTAAAGCACTTTGAAATGCCCTGCTGCTGAAATGTGCTATGCAAATAAAATTTGATTTGATCTGATAAAAGAAACCATCTGGGAACATGTGCCAAGCTGACAGACACACCCCATAAGGGTTCTCAAAGTATCGACTCAGGGCTGAATTCAGAGGTGGAAAACGTGAAGGGGTTTGTGTCTGTGACGCCGTCTTCACGTTTTATCACTGGGAAACAGAAAAAATAATCACCTGGGCAGGAAACGCATCATGATGTCTCCGTCTCCAGTGGCGGCGGCAGCACCAGCTGAGCTGTCTGCGTAGGCTCCTGCTCCGATGATGGGGGAGTCCCCAACGCGGCTGCAGCACACAACACAGTAACAACATCTAAACATCAACAAGTTCTACACAACTAAATACACACAAAACTGGATGTTTATTTCTGACTTGTTAGAATCCAACATTTATTTGTTACCAGAACTTAACATTTTCAGAAATAAACACTTGAGCTTATTAATTAAAGGATTTCTTAGTTGTGCAATCAGCTTTTAAGTAGGTATTATCCTGTGTCCTTCAGCTGAGTATTTATGCCACAATAGTGTACAACCACACCACCCTATAGCTTTTATACCCAATGCAAACAAATATTTGTTCATTTCATACTGAGAAGCCGCTTGTTTCTATTGATTTTGTCAGATTATAAAAGACCCATCTACCGATATGAAAGTTCTAAGTAAATATTTCATGCTTGATTTAAGGCAGTCCACTACGAAGATAAAATATAATGTTAACTATATTTTTATTAGTTTGCGATTGAAGGAAAAATGCCTTTGAAGGAGGACTTTACATTAAAAAATACAGCCTGTTATCACTTCTCCAAAGTTGTGTTCCAGCAGCATGTTTTTACAGCAGATCAGAGGAAATAAACCAAACATGGCTTTAAAAGAACAACTTGTTTCCAGAAGGTCACCAGATACTTGAAGTTTATGCAGAATCATTCAAACTTATTTTTTTAGCTTCAATGCACATAAAAGGGAAGATATTGACATAAGTTTTCAGAATGGTAAATGCAAACATGGGCCTTAAAGGGTTTGAGAAAGATTCAGAATGAAGTAATCATGTGAAGTGTTTGCACCTGAAGTTCAGCAACTGAAATATCCAAAATGAGACTGATTTTAGATATAGTTACTTTAAAAAATTCAAATTAATAAACTGCCTTTTATCATCACTTCTATTGCCGTCACAGCAATACAGGGCAGGATTAAGTCAAATGACTTCAGATTTCCAAACTACACCGTGGAAATCTGAGAACAAAAGTCAAAGTATTGTAAAATTGTTAGTCCATATCGCCCACCTCTACATTACACTAAGAACATTCATTGTACTTATTGAAGCTCTTTGGAAGAAAGTCCATCTCAAATTTTTTTCTCTTGCTCTTTACTTGATAAAATCCAATTTTGTCACTTATTAAAATTTCAGCACCTGTTGACAATGTAAACAGAGCTGATTGTGTTTATTGCCAAGGACTGAGTGATGTATTGCCTTTATTTGTTCATAATGTCTTCGAGCTCAAAATTCAAACTTGCTTCATTTTTCCTGTTCAAAAATTGAGCAGTAATCAGACAGTAAAAGTCTGCAGGCATGATTTTAAAATTCTCACAGCGGCTCCTTGCAAATAAATACAGAGCTGGGCAAACACACATTTCTCAGTATTTAGCATGAGAGGAGCCAGACTCTCTCTGACAGGCAGGAAAGTATTTTTCTTCACCAACATGGTCATCTCCAAAGAGCTATTAGGCGAAAACTCGGAATCCAATTCATAAACATTCCTGAGACATGATCAATTGCTAAAAAAACACTGTCACCCCAAGAAGCATTATCCATTTCAGATCAATGTTGTAAGAAAGTTTATAATGATTCTACAGGAAGGCCAAGAGAGGTTTAAAGATCGGTAGTTTCCATTAGGTTTAGTGTGAGTCTGTGTCTATTGAGGAGATTAAAAAGGAAACATTAGCTCATATGGAAGAAAATATACTTGGAACATTGAAATTTTAGAACATCGGTGAAATAAAATCTTCACACCCTGGAACCTTGTGTGATAGTCCATTAGTCGACGTTCCAGCAGCCATGTGACCATCTTTATCCACGGCAATCATCCCTGGTGCAAAGAAAAAAAAGATAAGTCAGTTCAGTTTATTTGTAAAGAACCAATTCACAGCATAAAGTCGTTTTAATTCAGTCACACATACATTTCAACTGATAATCAAACAGTGCATTAAGCTCAGTTTATTATTCAAATTAGTTATTATTCAAATGTTTACATCTATAGAAACCCATCAGATTGCATCAAGTCATAGACTTGTTGCATATAATAAACTTTTAGTTAAATTAATATAAAGTTTTATCATAAAATGGTAGTGAAACAGATTCTGTTTGCTGAGTAGTGGTTCCCTGAATATAAATGTAGAGGAAAAAGGATAATGAGCATTCCTTCATATCTGAACTGATACAGAACACAAGTATTCAACCATAGACAGTAGAAAGCTGAGTCCAGGGCTCAGCAACACCCACCTATGGTGTCATGGGAGTGTATATTAACCTGCCGCTCTCCATTACACTGTGTTTGCGCTGCCTTTGGTCCGTAGGGTCCACACGTCGTTGACGGATCTGGACTGACGTTCTGATGACAGATGATGAACAGAGATCATTTCTTCCATCATGTTTTTCGTCCTGGTACTGATTCACCGCAGCAAAACACGACCTAAGTACCCCAAATTTTAAGCAGTTTAAAAAAAAATTACAAATCAGCAGATTTTCAGTGGAAATGGTTCCGCAACTAAAATGTAATTTTAGCCGTCAGGTATAAAACCTGACAACTAACAAAGAAAAAAGACATAAGTGAGGTACCTCCTTGTTCATTCAGAGTGGCTGTAGGTATCATTTCAGGTGTGATTACCTGAGAACTTGGGAGTGGTTCGAGCGTCTCAGTTTAAGCTGCAGAGTAGTGTGATCAGTTTTTCTACCCAGTTAATGTAGAAGTTTTATTCTGATAAAAACTAAAGAACGTCCACTTTTAATATCAATGAGAAACAAGTTTTGTTAAACTTCCTTCTAGAAAGGTCAAACTTTTGCATCATTCTTTGAGATCCAAGTGGTATTGTTAGTATTCTAGTATCTCTGTTGGACGATGTCTACCACCGCATCCTATCTGAACAAAAGAGTGTTTTCACAGGTCCTTCATTCCAGCTGTTAGACTTTATATACATCACTGATCCCAACAAACTCAAACATCCCTGTGGATATTTGCAGTTTTTTCACTTTCTGTAAATAGTCTGTTGTTTTCTATGCACAAATATACATGAATTTTTCCATAGATTTTCAGATTGCTTTAGATCAGGTCTTTGACTAGGCCATTCTAACATATGAAAGTACTTTCAACTAAACCTCTCCAATGCAACTTTGGCTGTATGTTTAAGGCGGTTGGTTTGCTGGAAGGTCTTCTTCTGCATTTAAGTCTTCTAATTTAATTGTAGATATAAAGATGCATCGTTTTAGAGTAATTGATTTATTAGTTACATTTTTAACCCAACTTCCAACATTCCTATCCACTCAGTCTGAGGTTTTCTGCATTGCAGATATTTCCAATAATAGCTCCAGGAACTTCAGAGCCATAAGTTCTGCTCCTAAAAGTATGAATAGAGAGAATTTGATCAATGGAACAGTGGATGATCTCTGGATACATAACGCCTCCCTGATTCTATAGATGTTGTGGAAATGAAGAAGAGTCTTTTGAAGAGAAGCAACAGCTCGTTGCTGTAGGGCATCACCTTTACCACAAAAGCTGACTTTTTTTTCTGAGGTACTTTAGTATGCCTGTCAGTTTTCCCTTTTGAAATCAATCTTTTGGAAACAGTGCGCCCGTGGCAGACACAAGCAAGGAAAGAAACAGCCTCACACTCATGCACTTACCTTTCGATAATTAGGTTGGCAGTTGCCCTTCAGCCACTGTGAGAAAACATTCAACGATTCGTTGGTAGTCAGGTCCTCTGCAACAAAGCCCATGTTTTCAGCAAACACAGAGGCTACGAAGAGAGAGAAAACACTTGGGTCAAGTTGCACATAGGAGACCACTTTGACCTCAGGTTAGGACTTAAAAAAGGTTCACAGACAAAGAAGGGACTGCAAGCAATTTTAGTTCATTTCAGCATCGGTTCATCAGGTTTTAAAAGAGCTGCCGCTTTGAAAGGTTTTCATCATTCAACTTTGGGAGGAATGGTACAGCAATTATGGTGAATTGGTCATCAGAAGGATATCATGACATACAACAGAAATTATTAAATTTCCCAGATATAATCCTGTTCATAATAATAGTGAGTAAAGCTCCATATAAAGCTGTACAGACCTTGAGAACAAAGTTTGTTCTGTTGCAAACAAAACATGAAGAAAAATGTTCAAAAGGAAAAGGAATTATAGGTTGTTTAAAAAATTGCATCTGCAATTTTCTTTGCAAACTCAAACACTTCCTGTATAAACTGAAAAGTGCTTGAGATTGAATTTTCCTGTGAATCCCTGTACTAACGTTTAGTTACATAAGCACTGCTTTTGACAGCTGCTTCGTATCTGGACTGCAGGGAGTTGAACAACTTCCAGCACTTATGAACGGATGAACAGCCCATAATGACTGGACTACATGCCACAGGTTCTTAAGATCTCTTGGTTTTACCTCAAACTGGATGTTTAGTGTCTCCACAGAGTCATTTTGTCAACAATGGGACTTTGCAGGGAGTTTTTCTGATTGTTTTCTGATTGTTGCAGTACTTTCAGATAACTGTAGAGACCCGCAGGCCGTCTCCACCCTACAGCTGGTTATTGGGCTCAGGCTTTTTATTATTATGATAAACTTGATTGATTGATTGATTGGTTACCAGTTTCATTCCACATCAATTCACATGTGTATTTTATTTCTTTGTGTGTATTACTTGGGTTTTTAAAAACATCTGGAATTTCATCTAAATTTAAATATCAGAAACATATTTCCAGTTAAAAACATTGAGATGTTTGGCACTTAATTTTCCTGCTGCTTGTAAGCTGATTTGTGATGTTTGACTGCTAACATTGTGAACAGAACTGTGCATCATGCTGGGATAAAAAGCTTCAGTTTTAGCCTTCAGTTCCTGTTCATCCCTCTCTCCTCATCCACAGCATAAAAGGAGCTCTTGAACAGGTTTTTTTTGTATGACTAGTGCGCAATTATGCTTTTCAGGCTCAGGGGACTATATGACCTATGTGTTTTTCACTTACTCCTAATGATTGTCATTTCATTTAAAAGCCTATGCTGTGTCTAAAAGGTTTGGGTCCTAATTGAGATCATTAATGTAGACTCGAGCATCCTCAGACGCTGAAAGCGGTTCCTTTTAGACTCTATAGAATTATACTAAAACAGGCCGTTATGTTAGAAATGCAATTTCCATTCTGTGTGTTGTTCAAATAAATGAGTCCATTATTCCTGGCTGTATCACCAGAGTGTATGAACAGCAATCCCCACATACCTGACTCTCCCACTAGCATCGTATGTTCAGTGCGCTCCATCACGGCTCTGGCGACTCCAATAGCATTTTTGATTCTTCTCAGGTCTGCCACTGCTCCCACCTCCATCGAGTTACTACTCAGAAAGCACACAGGAAACATTCCTGTTGGTTGACTGCAGCCAAGTACCATCTGTGAGCAATATATCTCCATTACAAATCAGTGTTGGGGAAGATTACAAAGATCATATTTAACGAAAAAAAAACAACTTGAATCTCAAGAGTGTGCATAGTTTTTTTCTTACAGATATAGTATTTATCTGTTGACTGCTCTACTGGATCATCAGGCAGGTGTTTGTCTAGATTCCTGCTCTTATGAATGTACAATGTGTCTGCTGGTGTTTATTAAATTTCTTCTCCATGTATATTGAATCATGTAAAGGAAAATATCCCCGCACAACATAGTCATAACTGAGAAACAAAAAAGGGTAAAATTTCAGTGAAGGGCATTAACTACAGAAAGAGTAAACAGCTTGCTACTCGTCTTTTGTTGTAAGCTGACATTTACTTCTCATTATAACTTCTGAGACTGTAAATGTTAGTATTTAAGGACCTAATAACTGGAACGCTTTCAGATCATAATGAGACTCTTAATTAGTACTTCCCTGCAGAAGGCTTGAAGGAAAGGTCAGCCAGTTAAGTGTGGAAATGTTAAAGATACATGGAAATAAGCAGCACAAATTGTAAAATAAGTAAATAAATAAAAAGGAATATGTTGATAGCCGCATGTGACTGATTAGCATTTTTAAGATGTGAATCATGTAAACATACATTCTAATTTTAAACCTCTTCACATCATTTTTTTCTGTCAATTTAAATATATTTCACGCTCACATCAGATAGTAGTGAAGCATTATGACTTAAACAAAACTGCTTTGAGCTGATTTCATTAATAACCATATAATAGCCTGCTTATAATTTACTTTACTTGTACATGTATCTGTTTTCTAAATGATTTTACTGTATGAATTCTAATTTTTTCTTCGTGTAAAAGCACGATGTCCGCCCATTACCCGTTCATGATCATGGCATCCAGTGTGGTTTCTCCAGTCTCATCAGGGCTGCCACCAAAGCCCACAGTGCCGTCACATTGGTCTACTTCACAGCGGGTGCAGCCCTTCTCCACGGCGTCCAACACGGAGCCGCCGGACTGCAGGGCATGCCATGCTACACAGAAAGACAACCAATCAGGATGCAGGGCCAGAAATATGTACCACAAACAGCATGAGAATAATAATCTGCAGGTTAAAAAGTGTGTGAGATCAAACTTACCCAACCAGCATTAAAATAAAATATTATAATCCAATGGAAAGTAGCCGATTTTAGGTCAATAATAGAAAATATTTGTTGTTTTAGGAATCTAGAATAATTTTACAACCACAGACTCCAATGTATTTCACACCAAGTTGAAAATAATAATAAGAAAAAACTTCAACTTCCCATGCTTGTTCAGCTTTCCTGTAACTGCTAATGAAAAGTGACCCCACAGAATGCTGCTGCCACCTCCATGTCTGGTGGTGGGGATGGTGTATTTTGGGTAATGTGCAGGTGTAAGGTTTCCTTTTTCTGCCTCTCAGGTCCTCAGCAGAACATCTTCTTCTGGCCTCTTTGCGACTGATTCTTGTCACTAGATTGGCTCACCTGAGGGGGCAGATCTCTGCAGCTCCTCCAGAGCCACCATGGGCCTTTTACGTTCTTCTATGATTATTGCCCTTTTTGTCTTGGCAAGACTGCCTTTGGTAATTCTTCTATTTTTTTGTCTGCAGACTGCACAGTTATTCATGAAAAACTCAAAGCTGGAAGTATTGTTTCATAACCTTACAAAATGGATCCATGAATTGGTTACACAGGCATTTATTTATGGGTTTCAGAGCAAAGGGGGGCTGAATAGAGATGAACTCCAGACTTTAGGCTATTATTTGTAAAAACAAAAGAAGATTATTTATAATTTTCTTCCATTTTACATTTCTGCACAGCCTTGTGTTGGTCTGTCACATGAAATCCTCCCAAAGCACAGCAAACTTTGTTTTTGTAACGTGACAAAATGTGGAAAAGTTGGTGAAAAAGAAGCCGCATTTGGCAAAAACACAAATCTGTGCTGAGCCAAAACGAGTCAGTTTTGCATGATCTCCGAGATGACCAATGCGATGGCTTCCTGCTAAACAGGGGGGCTCACAAGCATTTGGTCACTGATCCCCTAAGAGCCCCTGAGGGATTAACACACCAACTGATGCTACAGCCATCATCTTCCCATTAAGTGCTCTGGTTAGTTCGGCTTTATTTTCTTTTCAGTCCAAACCTAAATTATGTTTTTTTTCCTCTATTTCCTCTATACAAAAACAAGCAGAATAGAAGTGGAGATGATCCCGCTGATGCCTGTTACTGTAATCCCTCAATGGAAAACAGTTGCTGGGGTAAATTAACGGTTGCTGCTTGCATCGTTAAATATTGCCCACAAAATATTCCCGGGTGTATTTTTCAATTTCATTTCCTCTGCATGAAAAAAAAAAAAAAAAAGAGCTGACAGACACCTGATGTATTAACGGGCATCCATCTATCCAAGAGCGAGACTCTCGGCTGAACTTAAATCATCGACAGCCCTGAGCTGATGCTTAAGATGTTTTGAATACCGTTTCTATCATTTTTGGCGCTGAGCTGTGCACCCACCGGAAATCGACTTGATGGATAAGTCACAAGCAGCGGCGAAATATTTTCAGTTTCAATTTGAACATGTCCAATGTATCACCCTGAAGGAAATCAAACAGAGTGAGGGCAGGCCTGCTGGCGGCAGCTATGAAGCCTTGTGGGTTCAGCCTATTTCATACCCTCATCTAAGACTCGGCTGGTCTTTCATACGGATAAGCTCTAGCTGAGTCACAAGTATACAAGAAAAATAAATTAATTGTGTGAGTAGAGAAAAGTGAAAGTAGCGGTTATGAATCGGCCAGGGCCTGAACTTAACCACACAAACACTCTGCAGGGACACACACTCGTTTTTCTGCTTTCATGGTTGAAAATTAGTCCAAGGGATTCATTTCTCAGGCATTAATAACTTTGAAACTAAGACGTGACAACACAAATATTTTCAGAGCTGCAACATTTGCATTTTTCATTAGACGTCCTAGTTTTTCAATCATTTAGTCCACAAGAGGTTAGTAAAAAACACATTATTTTTTGCTAATGAATAGTAAGGGATTTTGAATATTCACAGAAATGTCATTGTTCATAATTTCTCACAGATAAAGGTGACATTTTAACCTGTTAAAGTTAACAGAGATTAATCTAATCACTCAGTCAGCTAATCAGATATCACAATGGTTGAAGATTATATCCGTAAGGCAACAAAAGTTTAGATGAAATTTTAGAAGGTTGTTTGAAATAAAAAAATATAAATGTAATTATTCAATATACATTTTTAAAACAGCAGTAAATATTACAATCTGGTTGTACAGATCAGCTACAGTTTAAAATTCAGTCTTTTAAACTAAAGGAGAATCAAACTGAACAAGGTAAAAATGCAGAATTTTCTACTCAAACACATAAAAAATATTTTCTGTCAAAACAATTCAAATACATTTCTACGTTTAAAAAATGTCCTGGATTGACGTATTGTCACATGATTGAGTACAAACTAAAAGAATGGGTGTGCTCCTTTTCCAGTAGCCGTCAGCAAGGCTAATTACAAGCTGAGAAGGAGGAGTTTATCTCACGTGGACGGAGAAGAAAATGTATGCAGTTCAAATAACTGATTAATAAAACCAAATAATAATTACTATGTAATATATTGAGTTATTTGCAACATGATTCACCAGATTGAGTGATTTTATTCATTCCATAAGAACTTTTTGTCCTAGGCAGAAGAGTGTTGATAGATTGTTACCAAGAATATTTCTTTTAAA
Organism: Girardinus metallicus; assembly: GCA_903067095.1. Classification (NCBI taxonomy): domain Eukaryota; kingdom Metazoa; phylum Chordata; class Actinopteri; order Cyprinodontiformes; family Poeciliidae; genus Girardinus; species Girardinus metallicus. The sequence continues at coordinate 74,577 of CAEGAE010024056.1, read as the reverse complement.
TACTATTATTAAATGATATTGTTGCAGAAAATTCAATTATAACTTAAATTAATCAGAGAAGGTAAATCCGTGTTTAATTGTTTTATCTTATTTTAAACAAATCGTTTTTATCCCAATCGCCATTTTTAAAACTAACATTAATAATGTTGGGTACAAAACAATTCAAATTTGTTTTACATAAGCATTCGTGTTTCTTTTATTAGGGAATCTCAGTTAGAAAATATAATCCTACGAAGTTTTCAAAGTAAATTTGATGCTCATAATTGGGCGGATGCACCGACGTATCGTTTCGAAACCAACGAGGACCATATTCTATGTCCAGTTTTGTGTTTAAACTCCGCCCACGCCACTTTCCGCGCCGCTACATACAGCGGCATATAAATGGTGCGGACCCCATCTTTTCAAATCTGTTTGGTGAACATGTAAACACACGAGAGGGGATTGTGACCTACCTGCAGCCGTCGCACTCTTAAATGGCCATGTGTTGATGACAAGCGGTAACGAGGTAAGTCCAAGCCGAAAATACAGCATTAAAACGAAAAAATGGAGTGATAAAAGCATTTTTGCTCCGTTCTGGTCACTTATAGACACTAAAACATGAAGCTGTCAGGAGTCAAGATGTCACCTGACGGCAAATGAAAAATAAAGAGGAGATTTCAGAGAGGAGTCGCTTGAAAGAGAACTACTTCTCTTGTAGTTGTCAGGATATTGCATTTAGACTTCCTTGTTGTGTCACATGCTGAGTGGGCGGGGTCGGCATTAAAGGGACATTACACATCTTTCTTCAACACGCATTTACTAAAGTTTTACAATATTAGAAGACGGCCTGGGTTAAAAAGCGTAATGCATTGTTGCACAGTTATAAAAATAGATTGTATCCTGCATTTCCTGAATTTCACCACTGTGCTACATTAAAAGGGAGAAGGATATTTCTATCCCATGGAAAAGTCCTTCAAGAAGCTGATCCTACACCAGTTCCAAATGAATACTTGGATATAAACTTACTTGATATGCCAATATCTGCAGAAGTTACCATTATATTATGATAGGAATGCTTTTAAGGAAGATCAAAGCTGTAATAATATTCTGCATCCAAATTAATCAAAGACATTGCTGTAATTGTTCTGTTGTCGTAGGAAAAAACTTAAATTTACACATATTTCTGATTTGCTATTAATATTTGTTTTTAGTTAGTTTTTATCATATATGCAGAGAGAGAGGTTAAATAAGGCAAAATTTACATCTGTAGGTGTATTTAAAGCTGAACTGTTAACATTTCCAAGAGTGCCTCTGAAAAAAATCTTTTTTTTCTTAGGACTATTATGTTGTGACCTTTAAACTCAACAATTCTAACATTTGCAAAATTTTGCTGTAGTTGGACACAGACCTGCTCTCATATTAACTTACTTGACAAATGGCATCCACTTTTTTATATAGGTTCACATCCTTTTGACTTGCTTCAGAGGGCACGCTCATTATTTACACCAGCACGCTCCAAGCTGACCACTTAAAAGGTGCAAAGTGAAGCCTTGCTGTGCTGCTGGCAGATTGGGATCTCCGTGACTCCTCTCAAGGGTTTAATTTACATTGGAGACGGAAGGAAACCAAGGTAAGTATTTGCTGCATGTGCTTTTGTAGATGTTGGATGGTTTGTTTGTGCTTGGCAAATGTCAGCAAGCTGAATAAGCGGCCCTTGTTGGCTATTGCTCACATCATTTTCTGATTTATTTTTTTTTTCCTGCTCTGTTTGTAGCTTGAATCATATTCAGGATTTGTTTTATGAATGTTTATCATTTCTTACGGTTGTCCTTAGGATCGTTTCATAGTTGATAAAGTGCCTGTCTAAATCTGTACCACCTCTTTTGAATGTGCGTCATTTTATGGGATCATATCTACAAAAGCATTGTGGGGTTTTAGGTAGTAACGAAATTCAAAAATGTATTGTTTTACACAACAAATTGTTGCATACTTCCACACATAAGTAGTACTAGTTATTACTCTAATTAAATATTATTGCTGAACCACAGCATCTGAAAAACAAACTGCTTTGTCTCACACTGACTCTGACCTCATGAAATTGACCTGCAGTTCTAATGTAACTTATTTTGCATCTCACATGCAGTGGAGCAACCAAAAACTGCTCCAGTCAGAGTAGCACAACTTTCACATCTTTTTAATCAAGTAAGAATTAAAAGGTATTTAGCAGAAAGGCAACTCAAGTACTAAGTAACTGACCAGTTGCTCTACTGACCGATTGTGCTGTATTGTACTGCATGAAACTGGAATGAATAGACTTAACTTGAACTGAATTTACAACAGAATATACTTTCCATTATATGTAAATGACTTGTTTGTAAAGTGCCTTGAAGTTATATTTGTTGTGATTTGATGTTTCTGATACTTTTACCATTTCATTAATCTAGACAAAACATCAGCAGTTTTGATTCACCATGAAATGTGGTCTGTCTGGAACTTTGTCGTTACCTATTTGTTTCTTTAAAGTACACAACGCAAAATGCATAGACTGCTTTCATTTACCTAAAACATGTTTGTTATCCTCAATTTTCCTAATTTGTTCTTGTGTAAAATGTACGGTTGGTAACTAATTTCGCTGTATCCTGCATTACACTCCATGAATGTTTTTAGTGACTTGTGGACCCCACAATGGATCTGTCAATGGGAATAATTAGACAGCAAAATAAATTATAGATCAATGCCATTCTGATTCAGAATTGTATTTTACTTTTCTGGTCTTCTAAGAAAGAAAAGGAAAAACAATTCAGGATATTATGAAGGACACAAACTTTTGGTTCAAGGCTGCAGTGCATTACTAAAACCTTAAAGGAGAATGATAAAACGTAATATTCAAGTGGAAAAAAGTGAAAGAAACTTTAGAATTACCATCATTGGCAAACACTTAAACGAATAAAGGAAAATCAGCAGTAATTTGGGGTTCTGGGAGATTGTCTTTGTTTGTAGTAAGGGTTAAAAAGGCTGCCCAGACAGCTTAATGATTGGACTCTGAAGAAGTGCACTGGGTCATTTGTCTGATGAGTCCAGATGTTCTCTGCTCCATCACGGTGGTTACTGCCATTCTCCAGACTCATAGTAGCAGTGTTATGATCCCAGATATCTTATATTATTCTATATTATTTTTGCTTGGCTTTGTTTTCTTTACCGAGCGTCAGTATGAGCACTTCTCTGCCTTCTTCAGTGAGCACACTACTCTCTGGACAAAGCATGCAACACTGAGAGGATAATGTTTTTTTGATTTCCCCAGTGCTTTTAACACAATTCAACGTTCACTACCAGTATGTGAGAAACTCCAGAAAATAAAGGTGGTTGCCCCCACAACTGCTTGGATTATTGACTAACTGACAGACAGATCACAGTTCGTAAGAAAGAAGAGTTGTGTTTGAGGAGGTGGTTGGCAGAACGGCTGCACCGCAGGGAACCTGAAACTCAGCACTTCTCTTTACCCTCGACAACTCAAACTTTCAGGTGAACTCACAGTCCTGTCATCAGCACGAATAAGAGCTTTAATTTCTGCAGAAATACTAGTGACCAGTGTGTAAATAATCTAGATGGTGAAAAGAGATTGGACTTTCAGAGGAGTTTTTGCAGAGGAATATCTGCAAAGACCACAGTGTTTAGTAGATGTATTGATGCCTCTGAAACTTTGTCAATGCATTTTATCTGGTGTTTTTTAAGTCAAATGATTTTGCAAACCAAAACTTGCTTGTGCTTTGTGAAACCAAATTTTACCACAATTTCATTTACAAGTCTCGTTTTGTATGTCTTTAGCAGCTTTGCTCATCTAGAAAGTGAAATTGTTAAAATGTTTTGCTTTTCGAAATTTTTAAAGCTCAGTTGTAATACACCAAGAAGGTCTGTCCTCTTCTATTTTTAAGTTTTGCCACAGGATCTGTGTTGCATTCAGGTCTGGAGACTTTGACTAGACCAATTTAATTCATTTAAATAACTCAATTGTAGTTCTGACTGAAGGGTTGTTGTCCTTCAAACCTCAGACCCTCTAAAATGTTTTCATCCAGTATTGCCCTGTATTTAGCTTCACTCTCCTTCCTCTTAACTCTGACCAGCTTCTGTGTCACTGCTGATGAAAAGTATCCCAAAGCATGATGCTTATACCACCAGGTGTTGCAATAGTGATGTTTTTCAAGATGATGTGCAGTGTTACTTCCACACATAAAGCAGATCAACACACCTTCTTCCACATGTTCGTTGTGTCTCTTACATGGATTATGCCAAACTTTGAACTGGAGCTTCTAACAGTTTTCTTTCAACAATTACTCTCGTGTTTCCTCTTCCATAAAGTCCAGATATGTTGAGTTCATGACTTACAGTTGTTGTGTAGATAACCGTGAGGCTCTGGCTCAGTTTGGGTGGACGTCCATGTCTTGGTAGGTTTGCAATTGGCTTGTTTTCTAAAAAAAATAAATCAAAAAGGATAATGGAAACATGCATCATTATTGTTAAGGTATTGCTCAACAAAAGTTTGAGCCTCTGATTTTATCACCACATTTTTCAGATAATTAACTGTTTAAATTTTGCAACCCATATTTTCCTTTCTGTAGCACTTTGTGTTAGGCTATTGTTTTACAGCTTAATAAAATAGATTGTGTTTGGTTGTTGATGAAAAGTTGTGAAGATTTCTCAAAGCTTTGAAGTTGGAGAACTTCAGATACATGATTGTTCACCTACCTACTGAGCAGAAAAGGTCTGGAGAGGAATAACTATGCTTTCTACAAAAAAGAAGAGGAGATTTCACATCTCAGCTTGTGATAGATGGTGCATTTGTCCTTTCAGTCATATTTTGGTGCTATAACATCAAAGACAAGAGGAAACTTAAACTGAGAGAAATGATGTGAGACTGTGTTTGAAGCCTTACAGCTTTGAAAGAAAATAGTTACAGAAGATGTTCAGCTTGATACACTGCAGTACACACCCTCTAAAGCATACTGATTAAACAATGAAGCTGTGAGCCTTTTTTCTGCAACAAGATCCGGTACAAAAGGTCATTCCTGCCCACTGATGCAACGCTTTACAGCAACTATATCTGCCAGCAGCTCTATAGATAAAACCAATGACATACCTTTCCATATGTTCTGATTGTTTGCTTTTTCTTTCATAAATTAGTAAATACCACATTCTATTAACATCAGAGGAAAAATCATTTCCCCTCTGGGATCGATAAAACATTATTTTCATGTGCATTTAGATGTAACTCATTTGTCATTTCAGGGTCACGTGTTTCTGACTCTGAAAGGGCAAAAGTAATTTCTTATTAGTATTTTCAATAAAATGGTAGCCTACAATGTAATTACAGCAAAGCTGATGAAGAGTGGATGCTTTTGACTGAGTAAATTGCTATAGCAGACCAATAAAATAACTAACTCGTCTGGTTGTAGGGAGCAACACTTAGCAGGAAGTATTTGAACACACAGAAGCACCTCTGTCTTTACAGTCAGGAGTTTATCAGATTCAAATACTGTGGTTGTACACACATTTACTGGTTTTCAGTTGTTTCATCAGTCACCGCAATTCTGGGTTTTGAGGGACATAACGATGGTCTTTAATGATGTTTGGAGGATGGTGGATTAACTTCAAGGAAGAAGAAAACCTTCTGCATAGAAATTATAAAGACCATCCTTTATAAATAATTAAAATATAATGGTGTGCTGCTATTTTAAAATTTTGCATATTATGAAAAAATAATTTGTTGACCCTCCTGATATAAAAGAAAACTAATATTTTTAAGAAAATAGCTGCTTACTAGTTAGTCATTAGTCGATGCTTAAGCTCAATCAACTTTAGATTAACTTAGTCATGATAACTTGCATCCCTAGTGCTGACAACTGAAATCCACAAAACAGGGGATCCAGTTCAGGTCTCTAGTGAATGCCCGATTTAAAATACCCATGAAATAATGGAAGGAGTGGAGACCGCCATCCACGGGCTGGTACACAACAGTTGGTTACAGTGGAAACTGAGCGCACCATGGTGAACAGACATTACTGACTTAGTTAAAATGAATACTGGGAGACCTGCTTCTTAGAAGTCAACAGACAGACAGGTACTGCTCTCCCAAGTCCTTACACTCTATTTAGTTATCAATGTTTTTGTCTTGCTTACAAGACATAAAAAACTGAGGCCAAACAATCATCTTTCCTTCACTTCTATGCAGAATCAGCAGGAAAATGTGTATATTCTCCCTCATACTCGGCACCGATGGAAACAAAAAAAAAAAAGTTCAAACCTTGATGATATGGATTTTTAGAAAAGATGCTCATCAAACAAAGTTTCCTTTGGGGAACAATTTTGGCATAAAGTTATTAGTTATTTGTCGAGTCACTTGAGCATATTTCCCAAATTTCTTTCATTAGTCCTTATTTTTCATCTGCTTCAATTTAGCTCCCAGTAGGAGGCAGCTGATTGTGAAAGAGAAAAGGAAACAGGCTGAGGTGAAAAGTTTGGCTTACTCTCCAAATGATACCATATGGCACTGCCTTGACATTACATATTTCATGCTGGGATTTTCTTTCAAGTTCCAGGAATAACATATCCTGGCAGATGAGGCAAAGTGTCCCTTAGAACAAAAAAAAAACTTGATAGCATTGGATTCTCTGATTTTGTACCAAACAAGAACAAAGCCTGAGCCATGGTGGGGAAACTAACAATATAGTCTAACCTTGAGACGTGGATGCTAACAGCATGCACCCTCTTACATTATTCATATATATAAAAATACAATTTTCACTAATATTTTATTCATTGGTTTTTCTTTAACAATAGGAAGTCATAGTGTGATTTGACAGGTATCTGATGGAGAAAAAATGGATGAGAGGAACAGAGAGAGTATTGCTTTCACCTGTGTTATTGATCCAAGTTAAAGACCAGCACATAAAAGAAACTTGTTAATAATAACTTCATCAATCACATTGTCCTCTCAAGTTGTTTTTTGAAATCAGTCAGAAGTCTCTGTGGGTAGTGACAGTGTTGGTGTAGGTGACTGTAAAGGTACCTGAACAAAAAGCATGTGGAACTAGAAAACAGAAAGCACTTTGTATAATCCCTGATGGACAGTACCTGCTGTCTAAATGGCAACACTGACAAATGTCTGGGCAAAAAACGGGTTATAGCATTTTTCTACACCAACATTACTACAGGAAACTGGACATTCATTTATTTATTTTTTATTTTTTATATTGGTAACTTATGAATGCTATGAAACCTATATCCATTGGACCAGAGACGTATCTTAAAGTGGCAGGACATTTGAGGCCTGGCTTTCAGGATCAGTGTGATAGGGTGCATTCACACCAGCCCTGCGTAGACCGCTGTAATCTAACTCCAATCCATTTGCCTAGAAAGTCCAGTTAATTTTTTTAGATGTGAATGCACAATTGAACTCTGGTATAGACCAAAAAAGCAAAACCTGGTCTGCCTACAATCCTAGATCTTGGTTCTGTTGAAGTGAACTCTAGTGCAGTTTGAATGCATATGTGGACGCCAAGAGGACCGGAGGCCACTCCAAAAGTAGGAAGCTGATTAGGGCATCCTGGGTAAATACACCAAAACAAATGTGTGGGTCTAACGCTAGCAGGAGAAATTGTGTCATTTGCCAAAGACAAAAGAGGATCCTCCAACGGCTAAAATCTATTTTTGTTCACAATTTGTAAAGAGAGGAGTTGCATTCAGTGTCTTCTTCAGAGGTTTTCGTGTCATTTCCTTCAGTGATTCTTGGTACAGTGCCACCACAGGCCAGTGGGTGAATAGGTTGCTCAAAGGGTTTGGTTTCTTTGACAGAGCAGCGAGAAAGTGAACTCTACCAACTGAAGAGTTGGTAGAGTTCAATAAATTTAACAAATTGTGGCAATTTTGGCCCCAATTCCAAGAGTCTACCAGACTTTCAGGTGTGAAAACGCCCTTAAACTATCAAATGTGTGAAAAAGCATACTTCTAAAGTTACAGAACTTCCAAAGGCAGATAAGCTGAACTGGAATGAATGTTATGGTGAAAAATGTTTAACAATTACTTATTGTAAAATAAACCTTTCTAATTATTTATTATGACTTAATTTTTCATGTAACAAAAAAGCCTTTCCGTTTAAACAAGAATTGGTTTCCCTTCAGCCATTTACATAGACAACTCTAAAAAACAAAACCAATTCCTCAGCATGAATAACTTTTTAAAATATATGTTGCTATATATCACATTTGTCTATTTCTTCTCTTATTAAACATTGTTCTTTGGTGTTGGAGTTGGATTGTTCGAAGGATAGTCCAGACACCTGCCATTGTAACCCAGTTGCCAAAGTTCTGAAGGCTTTGACAGGTGTGTTAAAACACAACTTGACTTTTTCAAAGCCTGTTAATGGGGTAAAATGCCAACTATAAGATCCAATACCAGCTGTCAGACCCAAGAAGGGAATACAGAAAGACCTCATGGTCTGGCACAAGCTTGGAACAGATCTGTCTTCAGAGAACAGTCAAGTTAAGTCTGTCAGCTAACATCAGTAGAATCCTTCAATACTTGAAAAGTTAGGTTTCCTCTTTCATGAAGTTACAAAGAAGGAGGAAAAAAAGGCAACTGGTCTATCAATGTTTTCCTTTGGAAACGTAGCCAAGAAATCCTAATTAGCTAGGAAAAAGGTAAATATTTTAGAGCCGCTCTGTCATGTTATTCCCTTGTCATGCTTTATTAATTATTTTTGCTCTTTTGGAATCAATTACAGTTAATTGCTTTGAAAGGTTTATATTTTAAAAATTCATCGGGGTGTACCAGATTAATGTCTTTACAGTTTTACTTTTTTCTAGATGACAGGAAACTGAGCGTAACCCTTGACTTATAAAATGATATCATCATTATTCTACAGTGTTCAATCTGCTAATGTATTTGGCCTTACTTTTAAATATAACCCCAAAGGGAGATAGTCACAATAAGCATGATAGTTACTGTATCTGAGTTGTATCTTGTTCTGTGCAAACTTTTAAGACGGTCTGGCTGGGCAAAGTTTGAGGTGTTTTGGACCAACTATTGAAAAGATACTTGATACATTATTGGCTGGCATTTGCAGTCAATTCAGGAACACAATTAGTTTTTTTTTTTTGCTGCTGATTGGTTGTGCTCCCATAAGTGGAGGTAAGGAAGACTGTATATGTTGGCTTCAGTAGTACTGAGATGGTACATGTCAATACACATTAAGGTATTTGGTGTTTGGGTGATGAAATGGGCAGCTATAAGCATTTTAACAGGGGGTCTTATTTGTGGATTGCAAATATTCACATGTGGTTGTCACCCTTAATCCCTGATGATATTAGGGGTTCCCTGAATGAGGAGCTGCTGTGATCACCACCTTTCATATCTATCCACAGATTTTAATTTGGACTTTGATGGGGTCATTTTAACTTAATTAATTGCTGGTGCTGTGTTAGTCTTCCTCCACACATTGTATCAATTTTTGTCTCTTTTGACCTGAACACCATCATATTTGCAGTGTCCCTAACATGACTGGTGAAAAATATCCTTTCCACAATGGCTTTCAGATTTCATAAGGGCCAGATTTGCAGACTGAAAGACTAATAGTTGCCCTACATTTTTGTCTGGTACGTTTGTGGTTGTCCAACATTTTTTCATATTCAGGTGATGGACTGAACAGAATTCTGAGATGCTCATAGCTTAGAATATTGTTTTATAATCTAACTTTGCTTTCAGCCCATCTACTGCATTATCCCTGGCCCTTATTGTTTTTCTTAGTTTGTTCAGTAATCTTCTCTATCAAACCTCTGAAGTCTTCACACAGCATCTTATCTTAAATTATACCCAGGTATTATTCAATTGGTAATTAGGTGACTGGAGTTTAGGGATCTGAGAGAGAAGGAGGCTAAGCACCATCTTACAGTTATGCAGTAGTGATTTGTCTATTACATAAATGAATCTTATTGAGCCTTTGGCTTATATTCATACTGGGGAACAGATATATGAAGACATACAGGTTCCTTTTTTATTTTGATATAATTTAGTCTCATATTTGGCTTTAATAATTTAATTGGACAACAAAATAACGATTGGTAATTTATTACTCCCTGGTAGTACTTCTCATAACATGTAGGAGCTTATGTCAAAGTTCTGGTGAAAATTACCACCAATAGTAAATCTACCCCATGGAGCTGACTGCTTTGACATATTTATATGGCTCTATAGGCATTTCTCATTTTATAGAAAGTAAATAGAACAAAAAAAAATAAATAACTGTTGTCAGAAATGTTGACAGGTGAAGAAAAGAAAAATCCATCCTGCTCTTGTTAGGCCAAGCAGAAGCTGTCTTTTTTATTATTCACGTGTTGTCAGGAAGCCTTAAGATAAATCACATAAATGCTTGCATTGCATTTTTTGATGCACAATCTCTATATAGAGATTTACATACTATGCACATATGCTAAGAAGAGCCAATGTCATTCAATAACAAGACCTCATTTTAGCCCGTCAATTGCATAAACCATTTTTTACCTTCCGTTATGTCAGCTCTTCAGATCATATTGCTAAATCTGCACAGTCAGTGAGGCATCTACATAGTCTGCAGGGGCTTAGATACAGCTGTATTATTTGTGACTGAATGTTTGAGACGCCTGCAAATTTATGTTTGAGAGCATCCAATGTTGGTTATTTTTTATTTTGTGAAAGCTTGCCGAACAGACTGACAGACATGCAGGATTTCAAGATAAATCCATGCATGCACTTCTAATGACTTACATAGCTAAGCAGGAGCGGGATGGTGGCCAGCTAGATGTCATTTATGTTGGGCTGCTGCCCCATGAGGAGAAGAAGCAAGTTTCATACAGGAGCATACCCCACAGTGTGGACTGCATATGGGCTGCGGTCAGATGACTGCTTACTGAAAAACACTTGCATTACAACCACACAGCTCGTTTTGTTCAACACAAAAGATGTCCAGGTTCACTTTAGGATTGGAAAAACAATGTTTGCAGAGCGAAGAAACAGAAATCACTGCTCTCAGAATAAATTCAACCTTTTCATGCATGAAATGATCTTTTACTGATGGGATTTTATTAAGTGGGTAAGTGTTGTAAGTTACCTGTGAGGATCTGAAACCATTAAAGGGCTGGCACTTCCAAGCTGCTTAGTATCTCTGTATGCCTCCAGATGTTGGGTTAGCGATACGGTTGATTCTGAGACTCCAGACGGCACCATTAGGAAGATGGACTCAGATAGACTTGGTCATGGATTTTGAAGTCTATTATCAGAAAATGTGACTGGAATTGTGTGGCATCTATCACATGTGTCTCGGTGACGTGCGGTCAGGGGAGGCATCATGTTTTTGTCACCAGCTGTGTGTGTAACGTGTTTCGTGTACTGAGGAGCGATCATAAACGGCAGAGAACAGATTCGAGGTGAGGCAGGCGGTTCTCTTGCCTCCTGGCAGGGGGCGCTCATGATCCAAGACATTGTGACTCCACAACTGCAGAGTAAGAGACAGTAACAGCGAGCTAGAAATACAATAAAGTCAAGTATATTGGTATATTTATAGTTTTAGACTTGAACATTAAGTCAAGTCTTTGTGTGAGAAATATTTGTGTTTTTTTTTTTGTGGCGTTGCGGTCAGTTGCTATGGCAACGAGTCTGCGCATAGCTGTGCTGATACAGAGGGCGAGAAAGAGGTGGCTTCGAGTTGTACTATAACAGTTTTCCCTTTATTACTTTATTAGTAATATGTACATGTCCAAGTTTGATTGAGTAAGCGGCTATGGATGACGTGTTAAAGAAAAGTCTTTCTGTCCTCCAGCTTGTCCGCATGCGCGAAATTAAGCAATAACATGCAGGGGGTCTATATTTGTAAATCTGATTATGATTAAGTCAGCGCCTCACCAGCTGTGAACCTCACCACACGTCACAATGATGTGTCTCGATATGTTTTTGTGAACTTACATACACCAGTTGATCAGTTAGGTGGCGTTGCAGCAGTGGTTCTCCGTCCTGCTCAGTTCTTCATGTTTTATATGTGTCTGTGTTCCTGGACACTTTTCATTACCTCCTGATCATGTTGCTGAAGCCTGGTAATCAGCTGCTCATTAAGGTTTGGCAGAGAAAAACCTAATTATGCAGTACAGTTGACCCAAAGGGTCAGGCTTCAGAAATATGGGTTCAGTTTGTAAAGTTACACAGTCAAAACTTAACAAGAATAATTGTTGTTCTTTAGCCTGACATTAGAGCAAAAAATTGGAGTTAATTTTTCTGTTATTTTCACAATGTTATTCATTTATCTACAAAATGTAACTGTATCAAATCAAATATTTAACTCGTAAGCTAAGTATTTAGCTCCAACTACATAGAGCTCCAACCTATAGTTACCAAGCTAAATATACAGCCTTATAGTAAATATTTAGTTTAATTTAAAAGTTTAGTTTGAAAATGAATTTAGTTAAACATTTAGCTCAGAGGTAAATATTTAGCTAATATGAAAAGACACTTGCCAATAATCGGAAGTGCACTATCAAAATTAAAGCTCGGCCTCTCATAATAAACTCCTGATGTGCAGTCAATGTTGTGGTACAGTCTTAGGTAAACATCTGTATTTGAGCAATGGCTCATTCTGTTATCTCCTGGGTTGTTTTTAGGCTTGATTATTCTGTGATCCTTAGTCTCTTTCTTTGATTAGATCAGTCTTGTTTCCGTTTTACTTTAGTTCAGTCCTCCTAAGTGTTTCTAGTTATGTTTATTTATTGTCACTAGTATTTTTTTTTTTTGTTACCCTAGTTTTAGATTCATTTGTGCCATTTTCTCTCTCTCCTCAGTCTGCCTTCAGCTCTCAACCCATTAGTTCATCCGGTCTTTTGTTCCAGCATTCACCCTCACAGTATTTAAACTCTCCTGCTCACACTCCTTGCTGGTTCCTCCCATTGTACTCTGCTATTTTCCCTGTTTCTTCCCCGTGCTCCCTGCTGGCTTTTTCCCATTGGATTTATGGTTTTTGTTCTGCTCTGGCTCCCATGAGCAAAAATTTAAGATAAATAGTCAAGCCAGGAGAATTTTATGAAAAGGTACCAAGACCCAACTTTTATTTTGGTAGTCCTCTTCTGGTCATCATCAGTAGGGGAATTTGCATATTAGTGAAGTATTTAGCTCTGAGCTAAAAGGTTAGTTTGAAGCTTAATATTTAGTTTGAATCTAATTTGTTTTAAACTAAGTAATAGTAATTATTTAGTTTTCTCACTAAATATTTTGTTCTGAGCTAAATATTTAGTTTCAAAACTAAACTGCTAATGAAATAGTTTGAAACTCTGACATTTATAAATGAATTAATAACTTGGTTAGAGTATGACTTTGAAAAATGAATCCTACTTTGTTCTCTCTTATTATAGAACCACTGTTTAAGCATCAAAGGAAAGGAGTTTATAGGAAAGTCTGCCATAAAAAAGCATATAGATGGAAAAAACAGCATTTGAATAGAAGTCCACTGGAGTGACCAACATGTATGTAGAGGTGAAGGTAACCATTTTATTTTCTCGCTGTAACTGTCTACACTGTGACCTTTTTTGTTAACTCCATCATCTTTGTTTGTTGTTGGTAATTGATGTTTCCTTTCAAGTGGAGGAGCATATTTGTCCCTGACCGTTGTTCATAAACAATCTGCCAACTTATTTTTTTTTTTCTTATATAAGCAAGTTTTTTGTTCTTAAAATAAGAAATAAATTGAATCTAAATTCAGACAGTTATTTGCAGAAGTTACAGTGTGTTTAATAAAGTATCATGTGCTCTCCTTCCTTTGCTGTGCAGCAGGTTCATGATTAATGGCACAATAAGTCGTTGCATTTTTGCTCCACATTACAAGTCGACAACTAGAAAGAGAGCAGTGCCCTTATTTATTTCACTTTTTCCTGTATGCATGATTTAAATTTTTTTATTTTTTCATCTTGGGAGTCGATTTCAATAAAATGGAACAAAGACGTACATCAGTGGAAAACGTTGAATCCAGCCTGTAAGTTGGAGTAAAGAATGGAACCTCTCAGGATAACATCTGGGACCAGACTTCCTAATTCTATTGCATTGACTTCTGTGCTGTTGTTTCCAGTTATTGAAATCACTCTTCACTCCTCCTTTCGCTGTCACAAGTGATACATTTAAACACGCGGGTAGAGGGTTTTAGATGCACTTCGCATACCACGGGTCCATTAAGGTCACTCAGCTGGGAGGGGAAAAAGCAGTTAGACAAAGGGAAGAGGCAGAGCAGTGTTCATGAGTAGCTTTAGAGATCCAGCTGAGTCAATCACAATGTAATTGTGCCCGTGTTCCAGAGGATGGGGCTGAAGCATTAACCACACGGTGCTATTGTTCAATCCATTTTTATGACACAGATTAATAAAACTGCAGTCTCGTACTTGCATGACAAAGCTGAAGATCACTCAGAATCAGATTTCCATGAGGCTACGGTCTGCTTGACAACCTAGTGAGGTGTGTGAGTTATTTGAACGTCGGTAAAACAACTATAAAAACATGATATAAAAAGAAAATGGGATGGTTGTGGGGCTATTCCCCTGAAAGTAAAGTGTTGTTACATTGCAAACTCTTGGATTTTCCTGCTGCACTGGAAACAACTGCTGCATAAAGCCTGATCCCATACATCTTCAAAGGGTCCTTTAAGAGGGAGGGAGAGGATGGAGATGTCTTTAGTTGAAAAATGTCTCGGCAGATGTATCACAAAACCACAGGTATTACTCTTGAGATTGAAATTCCTCTTCACGCATAAAAGAGCAAGAAGAGGCACTTTTTCCAGCTCTGGCAGGGCCATGTCTGTCTTTTCCCTTTTACTCTACTCCAGACTGCCTGAAATGTTCTGATAAGACGCACAACGGTTTGACGAGGAGTAACCTTAGCATGCTGAGGAGGGATTCAAATTGTTTGATGGAGTGACTGATTAACTGTATCTTTTTTAACTCCCTGGTGTAGTGTTGTGATGAGACAACCAGCACCTGAAGAGTGGGGCTGTTTGAGATTTGTCAAGCCACCATGTGAGGAGGAGGAAAAATCCGTCAGTTTCAGAGGAAAAACAAACTATTTGTATATTCAAGATTCAGTTAAAAGGTCATGAAAATGACATCTTAATAAGTACTTTCTCTTTTTGCAGTTTCATATTTTAAAACCAAGAATATTCCACAACTGAAGCCTCAGATTATGGGAAAGTTGCAGAACTTAATTGTTATTGGTGTAAATAACCATAAATGACAAATTATTATCTGACTTATTTCAAGTGAAATGATTATTGAATAGGGATGAAGAACAGTTATGCTCCTAATTATTCACACCTCTGGCTGTTTTAGGCTTAAAATAATCTTTAATTTCACCAACATATTTCTTCTGACTCAAAGAAATATCAGTGTTTTGGAGTGACCCAAAGACCCAAAGAAACAAAAGATTAGGCTGATGGCAAAGAGGCTTTCCAACCTCAATGCCTTAAAATGGGTCATTATAGATAAGCTGTCAAAATACCAGGGAAACAGGCAAAAAGCTGCTGAATAACAAAGGCTTTGACTACTGTAATGATGATAAAGTTTCACTGAGAAGAGCATAAGTCATGTCTGACTTGATTCAGACGCATGTAATCTTTGGTCTAAAGTGAGATGTGGATGGACATCCACCAGCAGGATAAAGGAGTTATTTTCACCTGTCTGCAGATTTTATCCTTTTGCAGGAGACACTCAATCTGAACTGAAGATCCATTATTTGCTTTAAGTTTGACCATTTTGGGGTCAAGGGCTTTGTGTTCAATGTTGTTCTGCACTAAAGAGGAAACACTTGGAGGCCCTCAGTCAGTGGATCACACAGGGAATACGGCCTCCCAGCAGAGTGAGGCTACCACCTTATTAATTAGCCTTTGCAGCTTAAGGCCAACCTGGTAACCTATTTAAGGAGTAAATAATTACTTCTTAGGTCCTGTGTCATCATTGCTTTTAGTAATTTGGAACGTTATCACAGAATTACTTCTGCTCCCTCAGAGTGCCAAAACAAATTTGGAACAGTGAGGAGTTTGCCCTGAAGATGGTCTCTGGGCTCCAAATCTTTTAGGATTTGTTCCAAAATAAGATAAATTCTTCTTTGAGTCCCTAAGGTTGAAAGAACTATCTAGAGAAGGGATTGATATCAAATAATTGGAAAGTGCATTTAGTTTGAAAATCTTTGCAGATCACTTTTTAAGCTGAGTTCCTTTTTAAGATCTGTGCATTTTGGACCCGACTTTATGTGGAGCTGAGGTGAATAAGGTTTTATACAGAGTGATGATTATCATCTTTTGTAACTTTACGTAATGCTTTTAGAAATAAGACAGAACAGAGTTGTTGTAACTTCTGTCAATTTTCATGTTGTCTTAAATTTAGACAATTTTTGTGAATTTCTTCTTTCATTTGCAAATCAATACCTTGTTTTGTCTTTGTGTCAGTTGCTGACTGACTGAGGCACAGCTGATCAATAAAGGCTTTGTAAGAAGTCGATAGCTTTGTTAAAGTGCAGTGCCAGCGTTCACTCAGTCTGTGTTGAGCTGTACTCTTCTGCTGTTAATCAAGCCATGAGATGGAAATGCACTGTTTGTCTTTAAAGTAGCTACAGACTTAAAGTCTGTCAGGGACATTTCGGGTCCCTGTTCTTGTGTAAATCCTTATTATGATCTGTTGCTTGACTTCCCCACTTTGATTAAATTTGCAACATCCAATTTTCATATTCCTAAGAACAAGGCATTATTAAGTCAGTACCTATTTTAAAAATGTGCATAAATGCATATCATTAGCTGCTTAATTTGTTTTCTGTTAGCAGGTACGGTACATAAAACACCCGGCCATTAGGAGATAAAAGTTTACCTAATGCAGTAATTTGACCAAGTTTTTGCTCTTTGTCTGCCTTTACATTACCTCCTTTCTGTTCACTGCAAATGGATGAAAGGGTGTGGGTATTAATCTGTTTAAGTCACCTTTCCCCTTTATGCGGTGTGACAGTGAGTGGGTTTGTAAACAACCTACTTAGGGAAAATTATACCAGAAAATGTGCTAATTAGCCCGAACAATGCTTGTACTGGCAGAGGAAAACCATCTAATCTCTGTCCTCAATGCCTTAATGCTCGCCTGCGAGACTCTGGGGTCTATTTTCTGTGGGGTTTAGAAAATCCTTATTTTGCTGTCCTTGCTACTAAAGTTAGAGTAAATGTTTATACTCTTGCTGAAGTGGATCTTAATACGTTAGAATATAATCCAAAATGGAATTAATTTCACTTACTGAAATCAGTGTTAAAACTCAAAAAATTAAACAGTTCAAGCAATTATCTCTGCTAATTTTGATGATTTTTGCATACAACTAATGAAAAGTTGTTCTGCGGAAGATAATTCTGTTTTGCACGAGATGTAACAGGACAGCCTTGGTTCTGACATTGTGGTGGCTGTTGATGCCCAGTCTTTCTCTTATTGTTGAATCATGAACACTGACTAATGAAAAGCTTTAGATCAGGGGTGCTCAAGTCCCGTCCTCGAGAGCTGCCATCCTGCAACTTTTAGAAGTATCCTTACTCCGACAGACCGGGATCAGCTCTAAACAGGCCTGGTAACGAGCCATTCATTTTATTCAGGTGTGTTGGAGCAGGGACGCATCTGAAAGTTGCAGGATGGTAGCTCTCAAGGACTGGACTTGAGCACCCCTGCTTTAGATGTTCTGTTTTTTGTGACAACCTGCATTAGTGGTTGATGTGCTTCTGGTGTAATTATGGTAGGTTGGATCTTACTATGATTCACTGGAGCCACTAAACTCAGTTTTAACCCTTTACTAAACCTGAAACGTCTTTGACTTTGTTTCCAGCCTGTTTTCATACTTCTTTTGATCAGATTGCTTTGCATTTTGATATCGCTCAGCCTACTTCATGCTATCTGACAGGTTCTGTGTTTTGTTATTGTACAGGTAAGATGGTAGTAAACTGAAACAATCAAAAAGTTAAAATATTACACTTAATACAATATTTAAAAATAAAAGGAGTAATTTTATTTCCACAGAACACCAGTTTGGGTTGGACATCTTTTTTCCCCTTAGTTAATAGAATCCTAGTTTGAAAACAGCTTTTCTGCTCTCTGTCTGTGATATTAAAATTAGTTTGAGCTCAACCATTAAAGTGTGACAAAAACAGGCGACATCTCTGAGGGGGGCTAAAACTTTTTCATAGCACTATGTGTTTGTTAATGTGGTAGTTCTGTAGTAAGAGCAATGTGTGTTGGAACAGTTACGACAATCATTTAGAACAGAGAATAAATTAGATGTATGAAAGTATTATTTTAGCTTTTTGAAAAATGATGAAACTAGGAATTGCTTTTCATAATATTAATAATATTTTTTCATTTTGTGGGTGTGCGTGGTGTGCGCGTGTGTTTGTGTGTGTATGTGGGGATCGTCCTAAGCTAAGGAGAATTTTCTTTGCTCCTTCTCCTGTTGACGCTTAACGGTTATGACAATGGTTTCTTTTGAACAGTCTGGTTACGAAGCAATTTGTCAAGTTTGTTGACAACTTAGACTAGAAATCCTGCAACAGAGGAATGCAAGTGTCAATCCAGCCTTTGTAATGTAGACAGGCAGCAATAAGCGAAGATTCTGTGCCAGAGGCTGCACTTCTGACCTCTCCTGATGGACACTGTAATACTGTTGATAAAAAAATAGTTTTTCATTTATTTGTTCTTGAAAAACTTGTTCGTCGTAAGAACGTAGGCTATTTGATCAAAATTTACTTGGACTCATTTGAAAAGAGAGTTTTATGATTAAAACTAAGTCTTTTACTCACAAATGCCCCTGAAAATAGCTTGTGCTGTAATCTGTGCTATAAATGGCTCGGCATGTTGCTGTCCTGATGCTGCACTGCACCTGCAGAGGTATGCTCCTTTAAAGGCAAGTTGATATGACTTTGTTTGCTAGACAACTACCACAGCATACCTAATGTCAAACAGAAGCTTTCTTAGTGGAATTTAATCTGGATTTGCAGGAAAAGAAATTCTATTTTTTTTATATAATTTTTTTCTGCTTTTCTGCTTTCTTTTAAATCGTATTTTAAAGTCTCTGCTTCTGGGAAGACTTTGTTCACATTAACTCAGCTCTGTTGGGGTTAGAAGGTTAACAAATAGCCATGAGGCTTTAAAGCGCCTGAGATTCACCTTCATGTTTTCAGTTCTTATGAGTGTGTTTATCAATCAGCACAGGGACAACATGTGCATTAACAACTGATCTCTGTTCACATCTAGGATTATGTTTCAAATAACTCAAGTAGTAATTACTCTCAGTAATGGTGATTACAGTCTCAAGTCATTGTGCCACGCAAAATAATTATACGGCTTCTGTTATTTACTAATGACGCAAAAAATATTTTATGAAGTAAAACTTCCTTTTTAAAAGCAGAAGAACTAAAGATGATGACCAATTTGCTAAAACTCAATTTTTAAGCCCTTTTACAAAAGTATACTTATATTTCTTTGGTGTAGGATGAAATACAACAGTTCTAGTAAAAAATTAATTCTGGGATTTTTATGTACAAATAAGATAACCTTAATAGAGGTTAAAATAATTTAAATTTAACATCAGTTTACAAAATGTTAATATTTTACATACACATTTCTGTGTTGATGTCTGCCAGGCGCTGACCTGTGCTTTTTATATTTGGTCTTTATGTAAAACTTTGGTCAGCATTTCTGAAATGTTTTATAAATAAATTGGTATGATGTGGTATAGTTAAATTAGAGAGCGCAGATTTTACCATGCTTTTGTTTATCAAACAAAAATGCAGCCACAATCCTAAAGTCTACATAAATCCCAAAAATCCCAGACACAAACAAAAACCAAGAATATAAATATTGTATTTTTTTATAATGTTTGCAGAGTGTACACATTACCAGGGTCTGGCAAATAACAAACACAAAGAGAACTATACCAATATGCAACTAATTTGATCCGATTTTATTTAATTAGCTTTACTTTTTCATTCTAACTAATATAATTTGCATTAAAATATCTTTGCCTATTTAATTACACAAACATTTTAAAATTTCCTAAAAATCTGACTCTAATGTGATTTTATTCTGCTGAGCTGGTTTTTAGTGGTTCGGGGATCCTATTGCTCATCTTTACTTTTAAGCTTTATAATAACAATAATAAAAATAGTAACAATAATAATAATAATAACAATCAAGAAATTTTTTTTAATATGTCTCATTTTCTGAGAAGTATATATGATGGGAAATATAAATGACGGAGCCTCCACATCAAATTGTTGTTGTTCAGTTTAATAGACCTTGGGCATGCGTTGTCTAATCAGCATTATTCTGCTGGAGAATAATGAATACATTCATTTGAATAAATAAAGTTGAACATTTAAACAAATTCCTAGTCCTTGAGTAAATAATTCATAAGCAAGCCATTAAATAATTGAAAAGCCAAAGAAAGATCACCTTCCCTCCAAAGCAGAAAAGTCTGCAAGACAAGAGCCTAAATTTAGTTTAAACAATTCATACACCAAACTGGATGAGTATGAATCAACTTTTTCATATTTGTATTTATAGATGTCTTGTAGTATTTTCCTAATATGTCAAATAGTGCCATTGATATCATAAAAAATCAGAACCGGATGCTCAGATTTATTGATGACTCCTTAGCTTTTGATTCACTTTCATGCTGTTTACTCTGTTTTCCCTGTTCAGATCTCCCCATTCAGCTTCACATCACCTATAAATGCAAACACAACACCTGCTGCACGTTGGAACCAATAATCCTAAAATGTTATTGCTTAAAATGAAGCAATAAAGTTTTACCACCTCTCCTGCTCTGCACCTTTGCACCTGCTGGGTTCTGTATTGTCCTCTTTTCTGCAGACATTACAGAAAGTTTTGACCCGACTATTCAGCCTTGATGACAAAGTGCCTTATAGCTCAAATTTTCAGATTAACTTTACTTTTTATTGACTGAAGAAGTGTGGTTGAAATGTCCAGTGCTGTAAAAATTGTCTTTTGCCATTAGACATTTCTTCTTTTGCTTTTTATGTAACATTTACATGTTTCATATTTTCACAAAATTTTTATATGAGCCATAGGTAAGGATTAATACAAGATGCATGTTCCAAATGATAGTTGAACAAAAGAAAGGATGAAAGAAAGAAATACAAAAAAGAATACAAAGCCATTACCAAAGCCTTGGGACTGCTGGGAAGACCTCAATAAATCAAACTTTGAAAACAGCTTTTTGTATCCATTCAGGTTCTGTTTGTCTGGTATTAAAGATTGTTTGATGGTCTAAAACATTTATGTGTCACATAAATGGAAGAAATCTGTAAGAGGATAGATCATTTTTCAAGGCACTGCAAAATTGAGGAATTCAATCTAAATCAATCATACCCGTGTCAATATGTTTTTGAGCAGCGACCCATGCTTTTTTCTGGGACTGAACCTATTCAGACGTTTTAATTGGGATGAATCTAAGAGGAATAATATAAACTATTGAGACAAATAACCAAGCCAAGCGCCACAATCGAATTGTTTTCCTGGCAATAGAGCTTCCCGTCAGGATTGGACACCGCTCCTATCCCCACTGACTTCACTCACCAAAAGACAATGTTCGCCCATTTGCTGTGTAAAGATTTGTTTAAGCGATGCTGATTTCCAAATTAAATTTCTTGCCAAGCCAAAGGAGCAGGTCCTCCAGAGTGCTGAGAGAATTGTGGCTCCGTTTTAATCACTGTTTTCTTTCAGGTTAGTGAGAGAACTATTGATTTGGATTCAAATGAAGCTGTTGTGAAGGCGAGAGGTCCATTTGTGAAAACTTGCTGCCGTGCCTTCCTCCAGATAATGAGAAAGCATAATGAAGCGTGTTAACTCTCATCATCCCCCCCTCATCAAAGCCATCACCGGCAGCGCTTTGATTGGCATCTATCACTGAATCAATGGCATTGACTTACATTTATGCCTCGCCATCTGTTTTGTTGTCATGCATTATGAATGATTTGGAGGACGCCATGGAAACGTTAAAAGCTATGACAGTTTTCACAGCAGGTTTCGTGGTGGAGTTTGTGTCATTTCCACTTCTCCACATCGAGGGAGAAATTCTTGATGTGACGCTTCGGGAGAAAAGTTGAAAATCTCTGAGCTGTTTTTGATTCCTCGTGTTCGTTTCCTCCACCTGAAGCTGGACGACTGTTTAATCAGCCTGACGAATAGATTCTGTGTGGTGAAACCACGGTGAACTTAGTGGTACAAATTAACTTGAATTAAGTGCATTTTATGTCTATAGGTACAAGATGTGAGCTACATATCAGGATCATATGCCATACGGATGAAACAGCTGAGATAGCCCCAAGAGAGGCTATCGCTTAGATCTTTAATTAGGCCAGGAGAAGACAGGGCCATGTAATCAATCCTCTTACCTTTGGGGGTTTATGCTGGGAATATGCAATAATGCATATTCTCAAGGTAATTTATGTTTGTTTTCCTTTTTAATTATAAGTAAAATACAATTACAGCCATTTTTTTGTGCAAAGATCAGGACACTTTTATCTTAATATAACATATTTCTGAAACCTAATTTACTGTTAGCTGAAAGCAGCAAAGCAAGAATTATTAAATGAAATGTAATATTTGCTCGTCAAATTTATGGTACAGGAGGTTTGCAAAAGTATTCATACCCCATAAACTTTTGCCACCTACAGCTGCTAACTCCAATTTTGTATGATTGAAAACCTAAAATTAGGTTTAAACTATATAAAGCTTTAGGGAACAGATGCTTGGTTCCTGCAGTTGCCTTCTGCCCCTTTACTCTGACACCCCTATATAATGTCCACTCACCTACTAGGTCACCTAAGTAGTAAATAAACTACCTAAACTGACAAAATAGACAATCCGAGAAACGACAGAGATGCCCACAGTACGAGAATATGTTGATGGAAAAACACTCTGGTCTTTATGGTGGAGGCTGAACCAACTGGTCGACTTTTAGACAAGTCAGTTCTGTGCTCTGCTGTGACTCTTTACGTTTCACGTCAACCAGTTGCAATCACATGGGAAAGCAGATTTTTCCGATGTCGAACTGGGTGGAGAAAATTTGTTTGAATTGTATAAACAATGTGTAAGATCACCAATGGCATGTTACATGTTGGGCTGTTTTATCCATCCAACTGATTTTAACATGTTATCCAACTTGTGTGTCGAAGCTTCTAACACACAGCTTTATACTCTTTTAAAAACACTGTCTGACTGACAACGTCTGGAAACATAGTTCAAGCTGCATACGGACCATCTGAAAGAGTTTAACCCTGTCGTCAGCAGCACGTCTGTTCATCCTGCAAAGTCAGAGAGCCAGAGAGGGTTCAGTCCTAAACTATTTAAGAATCTGTTTCAACATTTAAAAGTTGATGTCCACAGATGTTCTCCATCCAGTCTGTCTGAGTTTGAGTTATTTTGCTAACAGGAATGGACAGAAATGTCACTGAAAGGTGGTAAAGACCAGAGACTTGGTAGTAACTGCAATGTTACTTTCAGATTGTCATATATAAGAGATGTTGGAAACTATGGTTTATTTTTCCTTCATTTCACAATCATGCAGAACTTTGTGCTGATCCCACTAAACCTCAATGATATACACTCATTTCTTTGTAGTGAAGCAAAATGTGAAAATGACCGAGGGGTATGAGTGCTTTTCAAAACACTGCAATCTTATTCCCCCACATATTATTTGTGATCAATCTGAAGACATTTTAAAATGTGTTTTAGGAAAGAACACAGAAGCTGATACCAGTTCATGTCGATACTGCAAGAGTCATGCTTTTCTGCTAATTAATGAGTACAGAGGTTTGAAGCTTTATCTTACGCCACAAGACATTTGGGATCACTTTCGGTTATGGTGCACGGATGGAGCTGATGCTCTGACATGCCCAGCTGGGGGTCTTTGAAAGCGAGCAGCGTTTTGCTGGAAGAACTCTCCCTGAAGCAGCACAGGAATCAAACTAAGAGTAATGTTCACAACAATGATCCGCATTCCAAATAGTCTCAAACTGTTGCTAAACATGTCCCTGCTGAGTCCAGGTGTGTCTTACAGCAGTCTGCATTGTCTTTTCTAAGTGGAAGATGCACAGTCATGATGAACAGGTCCGTGTAGCTGGAGTCGCCTAGTTTTCCATAAATGTATCTGGGATGCTAAAAGCTGCTAAACTGGAGTGAGCTGCTGTTTTCTTTTGGGTACTCAGTTCAGTTTGACCCTCTGCTACCCCCTGCAGAGCAGTAAAGATGTTGTTGTTCTTTGCAGATCCTTGCAGCAGCTAATTAGAGTAGGACTAAAATAGCAAGCTACCATCACTGCTACAGGTAGTTTTAATAAGGGAACCAAAAACAAGTTAGCTTTTCGTCAACATCCAGCAGCATGTTTACTCCAAGGAATTGTCATAGTAATGCTGCAAATCAGCTATATGTGAGTGAAACTGAACATGCCTAGAAATGTAAGGCGAACTGAAAAAGATCAAGGGTGTAATGCTGAGCTTCAGCTATTGATGTCGCTGCTAATGAGAACTCCCATGGCAAGAGCAACTTCTCAGAGGATGGCTTCCACATGTAAACACTTGCCTGACTCAACAAGCACATCCACAGTAATTGTATGGAAACAAGATGTCACGCTGTAATGTACGTACGCTCTCACAACTGGAGAGGAAAATGGTCAATGGTGACACTGCAAGGGTTTCGGTGGCTGTTATTGATGTTGGAGCAGATCTGATCGAAGGCCCAGACGCTATTAATTCAGATGGTAATTACATCAACTTGACACAAAAACTTGTGTAACATTATCTTGTAACGATGGACGAAATGATTTCTGATAGTGCCAGCTACAATTATCTTTCTGTTCTGAAACGGGGAGAAACAAATTGAATAGCTGTGTAAATGAAACTGGGAGCGAACTCTATGGTCTGTGAAATTCCAAATGTACCTTTGTGGGATGCAGCTGGTAACTGTTTTATCTCGATGAGCTTGAGGAGTTGAATGAATTTCATTAAGAATATTTTATTTTATTTTTTTACTGTTAACAGGGCTGAACCTGACAAAGTTGCAAAATTTAGCAAGAGAAAATCCATGTATTTTAAAACAAAAACATATACACACACAAGATTCTATTTAGAAATCTCTGTTCCTGTTGTGTGATGTTTGTGTAAAATGAGCAATAATTCACCTGAGGTCTCCATGGGTTGCCAGGTTGCCAGGCAGATACAGTCTTTGATGGTTTTTCTAGTTCTTGTAGATCTGGTTAGTTTTGTTCTAGTTTTTGTGCATTGTAAGTTGAGTCATACTGCCTAAATGTTAACTTAACCTTTACAAATGTTGAAATGCTTTTACCTGTGGATATCTACTTGAGAGCCCCTCTAAAAACTTTCCTTTGTTAACAGTTAACATAATTTGTATTAATACAGTGGAAATGTCTTGGTGCTACTGCAGAAGCTAACTTCTCCTGGAAACATCATATTAAGTAGCCCTGTGTCTAGATATTTCAGCTTCCTAAGTTGTATTTTTTGCTTTTATTTTAATATTTTAGAGAAGTTCTTTAAAAAGTAACCTGCGACTAGACAAATTTTCTGCAAATAGTCTAAAGTTATGTTCCCCAGAGAACTCAGTAAATACTGAACTGCAGAAAGGCGGCGGTCCACTGTAATGAAATATTCAGTAACAACCAGGTTACTGAACTTTTCAGTTTCTGACCTTCACACTGTCATTTTACAGCTGGTGGCACTGGATTTTATTTAGAAGTATAAGAATAAAGTATAAATGGGTTTCTACATTCTTATTTGTAAAAATGTAGTTGTTTTCCACTTTAGAGTTATTTACTACTCTACATTTGGCAAAAACATAAAATCCACCGAAAGTAAATCACTGCAGGAAGTTCTAAACATTTTTGGATATAACAGTTCTGAAATATGTTAAAGTTTAATTTCAAATTTGTTTTTGAAGATTTTATTTCAGTTCTTTTTCTTCAGTTGATTATGGATCCAAACCCTGTTTGGGACATTTGACTGTAATGTAAAATGGGACATTCTGACTGCTCAGAACAACTAAGGTGCAAAGTTACAAAATTGTGAAGGTTCAAAATGACAGGTACAAAAACAGACTTGGTGTGTTTTGCAAAAACGTTGTTTTACGAAGGAAAAAAAAAGATTTCTCATTTACAGCTGCAGGTTGGCAAAAGTGAGGGGAGTAACAGACACCAGAATTAAAAATAAAGCAAAAGAAAAAGTGTAAAGACACAACACCAGGTAAACCGTTTAACAAAGATTGATTCAACTAAATTGAAGTCAGGCAAATGATTCATAGACCATTAAAAGAAAATGTGACAGATGTTTGTATTTAAATGATCCACCATGACAGTTTAAAACATCAATTTGGAATTAAAAACTACATAAATTTGCCTTAACTTGCTGCTAATTTTTGTATTTGTGGAGCAAAGAAAAAGAAATGATTCAGAAGAAATCATCTCTTTCTTTTTGTCTTGGTAGCATCCAAACAAAATGAGGTAAACATGGAAGAAAATTACATTTTAAAATAGTTTTGCTGTTTACAATATTTTGCAAGAAAATAATAAAAGAAATATTACCACCAGTAAAAAAAAAAAAATATCCAAGTTAGACATAAAAATACGTTGGATATAAAGCTACCCTAGAGGCAGCTATGGGGGTTTAAGTATTTTTATCTAAGTGCAGTTCTCCAGGGTAAAGACACTGATGAAACGCCCCCACACAACCTCTCTGTCGACTTTCAAAGCAAAGCGTCGGTACAAAAGCCAAGACACACTCCTGTCTCTTGTCATTGTCTCTGATAAGACGATCTTAAAGCAAATGGATATTTCTCATTTAAACACAGTCCAGACCAAGCGCTGATGGTGCTAATTCAAACTAAAAACTGCTGAGAAGTGACCCCTGCTGTGCCCTTGTCACTAACTCAGGGTAACAAGTGAATGAAAATGGTTTTACCTGAGTCAGATAATCATTACTAAATGAATTTACTCTTAGACCAAGGGTATAAGTGGGATAAATATATATCTCTGAGATGAATACAGATTTCACTTATGTAATGAAAGGCATGCTGGGTATTGATTTTGGAGGTTGGACTCGGTGTGCCTTTCAACACTGCCCTGTTGCACATTAGAATGATGAGTTTTCCTTATGGCAGGTGTTTACATGAAACTGTCAACAATTACAGCTACAGCGAGTTTTATGTTGTGTTATTTTTCTCGGGGCCTACAGGTCCCCCTCGTCCACTGCTAGTATGCAAATCTCTCCTGCTTCATGCATGCATAATGAGCACAAATGTAAATGTTTTCCACAAGTCCATTTTTTTTTTCTCCAAACCATGCATTTGTGCGCTGTCATCATCATTACAGACACACATCACCTGTATCATCAGCACCGTTTTCCCCTTCCATCATCTGCATTCTAATTATCATTATAATCACAAATAACATAATTATTACCGTTGTGACTGCACGGATGGCGCAGTCATTACCATTGTGATGCACTAATAAAGTGGCAGTGATTCATTTCTCCATGGCTATGTCTGCGTTCATTACGCCTCAATAACAGATGGACCCTGTTAGCTGCACACGTCTGACGACTGCTGAAGTGTCGGCTTCAGCACATGGAGCAGCTGGGAGGACATGGCCCGTGTTTCAGAGCTGGTCCGTGCTCTTCAATAATTCAACCCTTCCAGCTGTCTCCTATCAGGCCCAGAGCTCCTCGGCCTCCAAACTCTCCTCACAGCCTTACGTAGACTCTTTAAGTAGAGCCTTGCATCAGTTTGGTTTCTTAAAAGACCAGTCTATATGAACACCCATGCAGAGTCCAACCTTGATTATTTATTCAAGAGAAGCTCTCCTCTTTAAGAATTCAAGATATTAGAATTAGCATTTAATGGTTTTCCACTCATTTCCTTGAATTTGTTTAAAAACAGAAAAAGAAGAATAACAATACCTTTAATTATTGACTGGCAACCTTAAGGAAAGCGGTTTAAAGCCCTTGAATTCATTTTTCCCCCTATAGGCTTCCTGGAGAAAAAAGAATGGATCTATGGATATGGCATCCTGGTGAGATGAAAGTCTAATTATCTCTCAAGAAAACAAGTGGAAGGGGTTTTTAATTAGAGCCCAACCAAATCTGCGCACTGAGAATTTGTACATTGTGATGGATGGTGTGTGTATCTCCTTAGTGACTGCAGACAGAATAATAATCTGACTCTGTAAAGAGGAGAGGCCACCGAATCAGAAAGGAAGAAAGTGTTAAGCGGAGGAGGCAGAGCTCAGGCGGCCGCTGAATGGTGTGCTCCGGAGTTTAGAGGTAAAAGAGGTTCATGAAGCCCAGTTGGATGATTTATGAGTCAGATAGCAGCAAAAAGCTCAGAGTAAGAGCCAGAAGGAGAGAGCTTTTAAAGAGATAAGTAAACAGGACAGAGATGTAAAGAAAAAAAAGAGGAATTAGACAAAAATAGGGAGCAACAGAGCCCTGAGCCACAGCCATGATTGGTCCCATTCCGAGCACGCAGCCGATTGGTTAGCCTTCTCCACACTCCCCTCTCCTTGGCTCTTACCTTCCCTCTCATCTCAGCAGGGGGTCCCACAGTCGCCAAGCCCCTTAATGCTCCCCTCCACTCTTCTGCTGCGTGGCTGGCATGCAGAATGCATAATCACTTTATAATCATAATCAATGCATGTGTATGTGTGGGAGGACTACAATAGAAACTGGATTGGAAGATTTCTACTGTTTTTTTGTTTTGTTTTTTATTTTTTATTTTTTTGCTTTAGAGAAAAAAAAACCCAGAAGAAAACAAGAGTTATACAGTATATGAAGCACACCTTTCCAACAGCAGCCTTGCATGTAAACTCAAAGGCAAAAGCAGAGCACTCAATAATGCGATTACGTCTGTGCTAACTCGATTATTGCCCTGAAAGGGTGGATCTGAGCTGTGGGTGCATTAGGTTTGACTCAGAATTTGAATGCTTTTGGAGAAAAGAAATCTCTTTTATGTATTTAAGTTGTGTCTCAGAAAAGGAGGCGTTATTCATCCTTTCAGATCTACTCATGGAGGTCCTTCCTGATGACAGTGCTCTTTGCTGTCAGACCTAAAGACTCAATGTGGCCCATCTTCTGTACAAAACCAGAAACCTTCGCACTTTACTGGGAGTTGATAAATTGTGTTGGATAAATTAAGTGTTTCAGGGATTATTTAGTCATTTCATTGTTTTCATGTGCTCACCTGTTTCCTTTGCAAGCAATGAAAATAAATATGCAGAAAGCAACAGACCTGACTGAATATAACGTTTACTATACAAATGTTATTTGGATCCAAGAACAGAAGGGATGCCTCGTCTCTCCAGAGGTCCTGGGTTTGTCCCAGAGTCTCCTCCCCAGGTGCCTGAAGCATCCACCTGATTCCTCTCAATGAGTCTCGACTAAGTTTCCCTGTTACTCCATCTCTAAGGCTGCTGCCCTGCAGTGGAAACTTATTCCATGTTCCAATGTTGCTCCTTTGATCATGATCCAGATCTTACCACCATCAGTGAGAGCCAGAACTTCACCTAGACGGTGGGAGATTCTTTCTGTTGAGCTATTGATTCAACAGTTCATCATGAGATGAACTGTTGAATTAAAAGCTTCACTTTTTGGCTCAGCCATTTCAGTAATACCTACATCGCCTCGATCATCCATTTACTGCTCTATCCTACCATCACTTCACAACAAACTAGTATGCAGAATTTCTGAGGAGTCCTCAGGACCCCACAAACACCACGGCGGTCGTTACCATTTTTGACCAAAAGAAATCTGGTGACTCCTTGCAGTTTTATAAAATTTGCAAAGTCTCTGTTAGATCTCAGTGTTTGAATTACCTAGCAACAAAGAGATATAAATAACTGCAAAAATCTTTGTAAGTCTACCTCATTTTTTTTTCACTTTCACCTATTAATATTAAGTTAGTTAAAATTACCCTGGGCTATGATTTTTGTATTATTAAAAGTGTTCATCAATGCACAATGTCCCTCTTGACTAAATAAAAACAAAATAAACAAAATTAAATAATCTGACAAAATGAAGGTGACTTTGTCTTATCCTGATTACTACACTCAGAGTTTGTAACAGAGAGAAAAGTAAAATTACCTGGATCTCAAGCGGCTTTTTGTAATCAAACTCGTGATGGCAGCATGTTGATGTTACACTGCGACATTAGTTCTGATTTGTTCGTTTTGTAAACTTTTATAAGTAATTTTTGTTGAGTCGTTACAGGTTTGGACGATTATTCCACCTGGTTCTTGGTGCTGTGCAGCTGGAAGGATTTTGCTCTTACTTTTTTATTTTCAGACAGTTGTACGATGTGTAACCATGGCAACATAGCATTGTTTTTGCAACTGGGAGCAGCTGATTAGCTTCTCTAAAATTCAAATAGTGTCTTAACTCTGATCCCAAATCCCTGCAGGAGTTGAAAAGGAGGATTCATGGATGCAGGGCAGGACCAGAGAGGAAGTTCTGTAGTTCATACTGGACAAAGATCAGATATCATCAGATCTATAACTCCAACATTTGAAGAGGAGCATTAAAAGCAAATATGGTTGATTAGCATTGCTGGCCAACAACTGACTTATGCTCTACTATATGTTTAATGGCAGGACTGTCTTCATATTGTTGTCTATTTACTGATCTTTTGTCGTGGGCAGCGAACAAAGTGATCAACATCAGACAAAGCTTTGCATTCATTTTATTGAATTGGTTTTGTTTGGGTGAAGTGAGACTACAGGCTTCAGTTGATGCCTGAAAATGATACAGATGATTGTGTGCTTTAAAATGGTGGTGATCTATAGAGAATTTTTAAAATCCTTTTAGTGTGAACCTAAAACTGACTTGGAAGCAGAGGTTCAGTAACTATAGGCGGTTGTTATCTTATGGGCTCCTCTGTATTCAGAGCTCATTTCCCGGGTGAGGACATAGTGACCCGCGAGGGCTGTAAAACTCCTCTGAACTCTTGTGAAGATGGATTATTGGGATTCAGTCTGTCACGATTTCTTTTGATGAGGAGTAACCGGACGGTCTCGGTCTTGAGTTCCATTGACTAGAAGAGAGACTCTCTCATTCTGTCTGGTGTTGTTGTCAATACAACATAACAATGATATAGGTTACTGTGTGGGCACCCGGCACTAACAGATGATAATGTTTGCCTTTTTCTAGCCTTTATCATCTAAGATGTCCTCAGAGTGTAACCCCGAAATAAAGACGGTTGACCCCTCAGCTGTGCTCAGTATCTTGAGCACTTTGATGATGGTTTTCACCCTCTTACCCTCAGTTATACTCAAACATGCCTGTGGGTAATTGGTATTTTCTGGTATTCCATATAAACCATGATCCTGATCCTGTGTTCCAGTACTGCTGTGTTCAGAGTTTTTATTACCATTCTGCCAAAAGTCTGGAACATTCTGTAAAACTTTGGATTTCTGGCTCTGTGCTTGAGTATTTCACTTTACAAAAACATCCCTACGTGCTGCACATCTTTAAGTTTTGCATTGTAGTTTCTCCCAACATAAGTTGCAAAGTTGCAGAGCATGCATATTCTTAGATAACCTCACACGCTATAACTGGGAGGAGTTTTTTATATTGCATTAATTGATTGCGATTGTAATCATTAGCTGTGTAAAATGCACAAACCTGGCACACTGGCTGACCAATCACATGGTTCACTGCCGTTCCATAATGAAATGCTGTTAACAGTGTGGTCAGGAAGTTTTTTTCTTCATCTGCTGGTGAGGACTTGGAGACGGATGTCTGTTATCTGGCCAAGACATTCCTCTGACAGGCCATTCCCTTTTTGGACAGCAGTTTGGATTAAGCCTTTGTCCAAGAAGTGTGCTCGCAAGTGGAGGATGAGATACAGTGGACTGGTGCAGGAAAAGGTTCCAACACCTGCACATTTTGTGGGAGCGCGGTTGGAGTGTGGAGCTTATACAAGACGACCCGACTTCTGAGCCTACAGACAATTACATCTAATGAAGAACCATCAGAGACTCGAGCCTTGGTCATTTTTACAGCCTTTCTCTTTTAAAGATGAGTAGGCTGAGCGCTCATCCATTACAGCGTAGAAAACTCCATGACACTCCTGACCCCTGCTTCATGGGTTGTGAATTGGATCCTGATTTTCACTTCGGTGGCCATTTTCCACTCTCCTGGATGGGACTGAGAGAGATGAACACTTTAAACTATCTGTGGTATGACCACTTACCGTATATGCTCACACTGCCTTTCCAAAGTATTCAAACCCTTTCAATATTTCATCAAATCGCACCCTCAAACATAAATATATTTTATCTAAGATTTTATGTTATGAACCAGCACAAAGTATTGCTGAATTGTGAAGCGGAGGGAAAATCATACATATTTTTTCCAAGTTTTTTAATAAAAAAAGTATTCTTAAAAGTACAACACATTCATTATGCCACCCCTTTACTTTGATATGCCTAAATAAAATCCAGTGCAACCAGTTCACATGTGCTAATCACAGACAAAATATGGAACAGTCCAGGAGTGTCAGAGCCTTTGTTAAAGCTCACAAATAAGCATTTTGTGTTCTATAATAAAAAAGAATAATAGTACTGCATGTGCTTTCAATTTTGTGTTGGTTGGCAACTAAATAGTGGAAACATTTAGTTGTTTCATATACATATATAAACATATATATAAAAATAGGATATTTATATATATATGTATATTTTACATGTACGTTAAGAGCTGATTAAAGTATACTTCACCCAGATGCTGCTGCACATCGGGAATTTTATCCCTTCGGCTCATTTTAACAGCAGCCGAGTGAAGACAAACACACTGACAGAAAAATTAGCTAATTAAAACTTAAAGTAATAAGCTTAATTAATGACATCATTCTCATAACAGGTCATGTTCAGCCCCATTACCATAACTGCTCATGGTTAATGTATCATGGTGATTATTTCACTACTTATTGAAGCTCATGTGCATTTTGCCTCCACTGGGGTGTGTGAACCAGATGCACCAATGATGGGGAAAGAAAATATTTTTGTGATGTGGAGAACATATTACGTTGATAATTATTTTAATTGGTTAAAAGTAAGGCTTTATGATCATGTTGCATTTCTTTGCGTAAGAATTTGGGATGACATCAGACCTGACTTTAAATGTTTTCATTAAAGTATCACCCACTGCAGTTTATAAGTGCAGCAGTCAAGTTGAATTATGTGGTTTGGTTAAATTTATCAAGTGAAAATTCTAACTTAGTTTCTGTTCTTGTTGGTTTTTCCAGCAGTTGAGTTTACAAGTATGACTTTAGGATTTAAAAATGTAGCCAAGCGTCTTTTAGACAAGCTTTATTCTCTGTTCTATTTGCCTCTGAAGACGAATTTTATAATTGGGTCACAAATGTGTTCCAGCTGCAAGCCAGAAAACCAGAGGGATTCCTGTTGTTGCTTAGTTACCAGGTTAACAGCTATTAAGATTTCATGCCTGTAACATTGTATTTGTATTTGTTTGTTTTGCATTTTATGCATTCAGATTTTAAAGCAACGGATTTTCAGATTGACATGTTGCACAGTATTCTGTCTGACAATGTTTTAGTGAGACAGAATCACAAAAACGCAGCATGTCACTGTAACGTCCACTTTATTTAATGTGGGCACTAGCCATTTTGGATTTTAAAGTTTGGGCTGGAGAGGACTTATGACTTACTGAAGTCAAATTCCAACATTAGGAGGCATGTGTTGATT
Organism: Girardinus metallicus; assembly: GCA_903067095.1. NCBI lineage: Eukaryota > Metazoa > Chordata > Actinopteri > Cyprinodontiformes > Poeciliidae > Girardinus > Girardinus metallicus. The sequence continues at coordinate 40,752 of CAEGAE010024056.1, read as the reverse complement.
TTTCTAACTTTCAACTTCAAAAATTAAGCTAGAAGATCAATGCAATTTACCTTTGTTGTTGTTAGTGTCAAGGCAAACAAGTATTGGATCCCAAGCTGAAAATAAAGGTATTTCTTTCTTTGCATTTTTTGCATTCAGTCTCAAAATCTTCAGTATCTCCAAAAGTTTATGTTGTATACCACTGTTTTCCCAATGAGATGGAATTTTAAATAGCCTGTTTCTTCCACTGCATGTTAATGGTGCCGCTGCCAAATTGCTGTTTAAGGTCTGCGTTGGTGAGGAACTACAGCTTTTCAGCCTGAATCTACAACATCAGTTTCATTCATTTCATCCAAGCTAATTTCTCCAATTTGTAGCTTGAAAATGTTTAATTCCAAATGAACGAATCACAAGGATTCCCAAAGATTTATCCTGACTTTTTACACATTACCTACTCATCCGGCCTTAAAGAAAGTGCCATAGTATGAGGAAAACTTGTCTGTTCATTTTACTGGTTAGTTCTGCCACCTAAACAGCTCCAACGTCTGGGGCATCATGTCTGTTGTATTTGGCACCACTCCACTGGTATTTCATTCGTCCAACCCCAGGGGACCCAAAATTTGGTTTATTTCAGACAACCTGTGGATTTCTAATTTGACTCCTGTCCAGGGATTTTTTTCCCTATAATTCCATGGCCTCTTTGTCGTTTTCTCAAAGAACTGTGAAGTGGTAGCATATATTATCCTCCTGGCAGCAAGCCACTGCCATTCCTGGGGCACAATCGGCTGTAACACCTGGACTCAAGGTTTCCTGGCAGAAAAGCTTTTATAGTTGATTTCAATTAATGTGAATATTTTCATGCATTCAAGAAAAAATAATTCCCCTAATAAAGGAACAAAAACTGTTTCTTTATTATGAAACTCTCAGTAAAAAGATGGAATTTTGAAGCTATTCCACAATCTCAAATAAAACAACTGTTTCATTGTTTAGGGTTTTTTCTCTACAGCATTGATTTAATCAACAGAGTGGAGACTTCCTCAACGAGATAAAGGACACAAACATGTTTGCAATTTTAAATTGCTGAGCCAGTTATAGTTAAAGATGAGTTGTAGAGTTAAAAAGTTATTAGGGATTCTGTGTAATTGAATATGTTTTGTAATAAGATTTTACAGCTGTCCATCTATCTCCCTGTTGATCCATTTGTCCATCTGTCCATTCACCTACCACAACATCTTGTTGTTCCCGCTGACATTTATAAAAATAATAAAATCAGACCTGAACAGCGAGATCTGCAGTGAGTTTAGTTGAAGAGGATGTTAAACCTCACAAGCTGATCGTACCAGCCACGTCTTTGCTTCTAGGCCAACAGAGTCAGCCATTTCGCGACCTACTTCCCGCTCTCCCATAACGGAATGGTGACATTCTGTTCTGCCACGGCGCCACCACCCATAGCTCAGCAGGCCTCCTGACAAATTAACCCACGGCCCGAGAGTCACTCAGCCTTGTCACCGCCATAAATTTATCATGAGAAACGTCAGTCAGTTGAACAACAAACTCTACAGAATGGCTTTTTTTTTGTCTTTTTTTTGTTTTACTTTATCCTCATTGTACAAAAGTCTTTTGTAGCAAACATCAATGCAAACAAGCAGTTTGTACAATTTCTAAAAGATGACAACTTTTATTGACAACAATGCAGAGAGAAAAAAAATTACCACAACTTTTCAATGTCAGATTGATTTCTATAATAGGATATCGTAATGATTCACAGTGTTTCTCAGGTAGAAAGCAACAGTTTCTGTTGAATGAATACTGCTAAAGTGATGTAATTATATTTTAAATCTGACATTACCTGTTCTCAATACCCAATATTAGAAGTTAAATCTGAGTGCAGTTTGTTGCAGGGCGTCCTCTGAATACTAATTAAAACTGTCAGCAAGTACAGACTTATTTTACATCAATTACTATAGGAAGATTACACTAACAGACATGTTGATGTACTTTGAGGCGTTTTTCCAAACACATATGTAAGCTGTAAACTTTAACTGATGTAAGGAAATGTAGTGAAATTTGGGAGCATTGCCTTAACAGTGTACAGTGTAAAAATAATATGTTGTTACTGTTGCAAGAAAACCAGTGAGGTTTCCTCATTTCTACTATTATCAGAATCACTAGATGACAGAAATGTATTTATCTTCATTTCATGTGTTCAAAGAGTACAGGAAAATGTTCACGTTTTGAGGTTGTACAGTATATGTGTGTTACTTCTTTCATGACGTGGAATCTGTCAAAAATGCTGGTAAAGAGTCCATACATGCAGATTTCACTGTTTCATGTGACCAGTAGCCATATCGGATACTGCAGTTAAAGGAATACAAAATTCAAAAGTATTCTTGTGACATTTCTGTCTGTGAAGTGAGAAGATTTGATTTCTGAGTTGAATAGAATAAGACACAGACCCATGTCGCACACATAAACCAAGACTTGTGTCAGATTTGAGGTTTAGTACTTGAGTCTAACATATTTGATAAGTCCAACTTCAGAGAAGTAGAAAATGAATTTGAACCTTTGCTCGAGCCTTTCTTAGACTGTTTTTACTCTGTAAGTATTCATATTCATACGCTACATTAGCAACTTGAAGTCGGTTGTTCTTGGTACTCTCACTGTCGCAGGTTTGCTGTGACCTCTCCACAAAGTTTGTTGTGGATACTGATGCTGGATGGTGACTGATATGCACATGGACAAGGCAAACATGTTAATCCTGAAAAGCTGAAGTCACACAAGCCTCATCAGTTCAGGGTCGATCTACAAAACTCCCAGCAGCATTAAACTGTCACAGTCGCAGAGTGATTGACATTCGTTCACCTGGCAACGTTTCCTTTGTTTTGGGCCATCTTCAAGCCAATCAATTTCTCTCTTCCTCTGTGGTTTCATCAGCTCACTGTTGAGCAGACATTCAAGAAACATTTGATTTTGTTGTTGTCTAATAGCGCTTCACAGGCAAAATTACAGGGGTCAAACTGTTTACTTTAGAAGTAAACTATATAAAAGTTGGGAAAAAAAAATATTTTTTTTACATTAGTGTTGCAGAACAAAAAGATACCCCCTCTCTCTTTATGTTGTGGAATATTTGTCAGAGAGTAAGTAATGTGTGTGTTAGATGGTGTGTTTTAGTTTGTTTTTGGTTTCAGCAGTATTTTTCTTTGTTTTTGGAAGAACTGACTTGATGTTTTCTGTACAAGTTATAAAGCTATGTACAGATAAAATGGGCAAGACATGCAACTGTTTTTTTTATCTACTCCATAATTAATAAAAGACAAATTAGAATTATCCAAAATAATTGATGCGTTAGAATCAAAGCAATCAGCTGGTCTTCATTTGAAGACAAAATGTTTTGCTAGTTCCCATAATAAAAGGATTTCAAAGTGCTGCAATGTAACTAATGTAACTGGAATCAGTTGGTATTGAGTCTTAACATGTCTATATGAAAGGATCCCATTTTCATATATGCAATTTATAATGACAACTTTTCATCTATCCTACAATTTATAATGTAGAATAGTGATAATACTATACATAAAAGTAACTGCACCATAGGTTTTCATTTTTGCTAAAAGTTATTACTACTGGTGATTATTATCCATATGTTGACTCCTTTGGGTCTCTTTTGCTTCCCACACTAACATGCAAAACAGACTGCACAGCAAATGCAAACATACAAAACAGCTGAACCTACTATTCATGAGAGACTTGGCAATATTTTCATACACTGTGCAAATTGTCATCTTTTTTCCATATCCTACATTTCATCTTAAAATAAAAAATGGTTGTATGGTAAAATCTCTTAAGCAAGATGAAGCCTATTGCCGCGTTTGTTTTCACTTAATTCTTGTTCATTTTATGTTAAACTAACTGCATGATCTGCTTTCCTGTGGATTATAATGCAATCACAGTTATCTTTATTTGTTTATGTATATGTTGATTCTTTTGTATTATTTAAGGATAAGTCAACATGCATCATGTTTTTCATCCCAGAATGAAGTATACATGACAAACTAATTATAACAATGCTGCACGCTCCACAGGAGGAGGACATTAATCCTCTAAATCCAGATTATAATGTTTCTCACAGAGATGATGGCAACGTTTTAGTTGGACTCTACTGTATTTGTCAATTAGACATCATCATCACACAATGAAAATAGCTCGCTGAGTTGGAAAGCGATCATGACTTAATTGTATTGGATACAGTTCTGTCAAAATCTCTTTGCTGTTAAATTCTGATTCAGGCAAAATGTTTCTGTCACGTCCTTATCACAGGGTCTGTGTGCCAAAGTGAGCTCAGTGTTACAATAATTAATAAAAACAGAAGGAAAACAAGACTTTTTTTTTTCTACATGGCTCATCTCTCTGAATTAAAAGCCCTTATATCTTTGAGAACCCCTGCTAGCTCAACTTTCTGCTCCCCCACATGTACATATCGATCCAAAAGAAACGCTTGAGAAATTGATTAGTCTATTCAAACGCTGGTTCAGGTCAGAAAATATAAACAAGTTTGATTTTCTGCCTCATGTAAGAATACTAGGCTTCTTGCTGCAGGATCACATGCAATACTGTTTACAGAACAGAAGACATCCTTAAGGATTTTTACTTTTACTTTTCATGAGTCTGAAAGAGCACAATTACAGGAATAAGAAGATATGTCAAATGCAGATAAATTAATCCATAATTCACCTTACAAATGTTTGGACATTTGTTGCTGACATAACTATACATAGTTAATATTCACAGCAGTCATATGTGCTGTGTCTCCAGTCGACAAACTATCTTGTTATCCCTGAAGGCAGGAATTATGTCTCCTATCAAAGACTCAATCGTAGGCAACCTAAAAGACGGCCCTTTTTCAACCTCTTTTCAAGAGGAGAATGAGAGGGAGATGACCATCCAATCGCTGCGGCCCACGAGATTGAACAAAGTATCATTGCCTTGGGAGACCAATTTCAGCTCAATTATATCCACTCCCTGCTGCTTTCGTCCTCTGCAGAGCTCAGCCTGGCTGCTGGGAAAGTTCTTCTCATCTTGGAAAGATGTTGAGATAATTATGTTTTCTTAATGGTAGACTTAAGTTCCCATTGCTTGGCTATTTTTAATGGGGATGTTGGTTCATCAGCTGCTCTAAAGGGTCTCCAAGGATGGCCACTATTTTTATTCCCCAAGCATGTCTGTCAGTCCCAGATGTTTACTTGAGACATTCATATTGACAGTTTGGCTCAGGATTTGCAAATAGAAATCAATAACATGCCTATCAAGTATTGATGTGAGTTCTTGACCCTCAGGAAAACATGTTACCTCTCCTACTTCAAGGAAAAATCTCTAGGAAGATGTGTAGTTGAGGGAGTCGGAGGCTGGTGCAGAATTTTCAGCTATTCGATTTCAATTCAGGCATAAAAACGTGATTCTGGTGACTGTGTTGATGTCAAATCTAAAAAGAAGACTAAGGTGTAATATGAAACTATTTTATGTAGAAGGTTTACTGGATATTGAGGGGGATACTCTGCAAGCAATGCAGCTTCACAGCTACTCCCTGTGCAAACTAACCCTCGTTTGATCCCCCTTCTTAATGAGATGTCCTACTTGAACCCTAATACAAGCAGCAAACAAACAGAAAGAGAAAGAGAAAGGCCTGACAAAGTAGCTTTTGCATTCTGAGGACCTGGATGACATCTGTAAACAAGTAGTGTGAATTTTCTGCACATAATGCAGCGCAAAGCACTCAGCAACTATTTTCACGACAAAAACAACAAGTCGGTTTCGCCTGGAAAACCTGCCAACAGTTTCGTAGTTCCAAGGTCTCACTTGTGAAAGATGTTAGTTTTTTTGTTTTGTTTAGAAGTCAGCAGAACCAGTTTGGGTTTTGGACTCACAGCTTAGCTGCAGTGCCTTGCAAAAGCAGTCATGCCTTCTCACATTTTATTTCATTGCAACCACAACCTTCTGTGTATTTTCCTGGTATTTTATACAAAAGACCAACACAAAGTGCACTGCTGTGAAGTGGAAGAAAAACTACATTGTTTCTGATATTTTTTACAAATGAAAATGTGTAAGGTATTCAGTCAATATGGGATGAAAACATTTTGATCTATTTTTTACTGCAGTTGAAACTGCAAGTTTTTTTTTTTTTTCTACCAGCTTTGAACATCTAGAAACTGAACTTTTTCCCATTCCTCTGTACAAACTGCTTAAGCTCAGAGAGTTTGAACCTGTGGACTTAAATGTTCCAGGTTTGCTGTAGATGTTCACTTGTACTCTGGTAGAGCTAAGATGATTCCCACTGTGCATATTCGTGTATATTAGGTATTTTTTTGTGTGTTTGAACTAATGCGCCTTTTCAAGCATTTCACAGGGTGTCTCAAATATTTGCTGTGTCAGCTATTCATAGGCAGTTGTGATCCCTAATCCCCGCAAAAACCAGGGGGCCCTCCGTAAAGCCAGGCTCCTGAAAATGTGATACAAGAACTGTTAGAGGTGCACGGACCGCCTTTAGTGCTTCTCAGAAGAAATTCAGGTATTTGTTTGATAAATAAAAACTTCTTCCCATGGATGTTGTGTTGATTTTCAATATTTCCATTCCAAATGCAAGTTTTCACTGTGAGGCCTGAAACATTTCTTCCCCTTATTCACACATCTCACTTTACCTTATTTATTTAGTTAGTTAGTTATTTTAGTGGTGGGAGTCAATAAAAAATTTTAATCAAGTTAATTACAAGGTCTGTAATTAATTAATTGTGATTAATCCTATTTTAATCAAAAACCACCTATTGAGAGAAAAAAAACAGATTTTCTATTCAAAAACTATTTTTGGAGTGAAATTACTGAATAAATATGAGCTCAACAACAAAGATATTTATTGTTTTAATCCATGTTGTAGGTTATTCAATACACAGTGGTATTATACCTACGTTCATATTCGATAAATTACATTATGCATTTGATTGTGTGCATCAGATTTATGGATGTACCAGAAACGCAATGAAAGGCTTCTGCTCAGGACTTTTTCTTTTTTTTCTAATAAAAAAAAAACAAAAAACAATTAAATATGTTACAATTTTTAATGTGTTAAAATATATGAAATTAATCAAATATTAATGTATTAAAGTCCTGGCCCTTACATATTTAGTTATTTTATTGTGAGTGGTTTCTTTGTGGAAACTGTGGTGCATTAGGGTTTCCATAAGGAAAACTGCCATACAATTAAAACATAAATAAATTCTCTCTTTAAATATATTGTAATACAAAATGTATCTCTTCTACTATTTGTGTTTTGTTCTGTTAACTTATAGAAAGAAATATTTTTTGATTTCAATCATAACTTCAAAAATTGAAGGCAGCATACTGTTTAATATATTTATTTCTTTATTTTGCTTTTATTTATTCTCTAAATAAAAGTCCTTCACAAACAGCTGTATTTATTTTGAGATTCATTTCCTTCCACACATGAAAGGAAATTAATTAAATTAGGACGAAGTTGGTGGTACAGGAGCAAAGGTGACCGAATACAAAATCATGCCTCACTTTTCTGTTTATTTGTATAAAACACCACATATTGATTTCCTTTCATTTTATAACTTTTGCATTAATTTGTGTCGCTTAAAACTATAAAATCATTCATTTGATATTTCATGCAAACTCTTCTGTGTTCACTGTGACCTACAACAAAACCCAAACCTCATCTGGAGGAAGATGCAGCTCCTCTCTATGCTAACATAAATGATGCGCTTGCCACGAGAAATTTGTGTCTCACATTTAGCTCAATTAATCTCAGATCAAGCCAAGCATTTCAGTAACCACATACTGCTGCAACATCAACATGAGATTATTTAATTTTCTAACATCATTATACTCTGTAAAGTCTCCTCAGTAGTTGTGCAGAGTTTAAGTGATGGTCTGGTTCTTACTGCTTTAGAAATGCATTTATATAAAAGCCCAACCCAAGTGCTACAGACATACTGATGTGGGAGACGTGGTAGCAGAAGTTTAACCCGACCAAACTCCCCATTTTGATAAATTCTCAGACCTTAGTTACCCTCCTCCATGAATGGAGCTGTTATTTCTGTCAAGGTGTGCTTATGCATGTCTGTGGTGATGTGCCGCTCACAGGGTGGAGGAAGGAAATTAATCTTGAATGACTGTGTCTGTAATTGAATCGCAGCGCTCATTCACACTGCTATTGTTCACCAATAATGATATATAATTGTCAAAGAGGAACTACGTCATTAATGAGCGGAGGGGGGGGGGGGAGTGATAATGATGAATCTCGACGCGAGCCAAGAAACGGAGAGTTCTCTGTTTCCCCCTCTGGTTCAGAAACGGTGCCAGAGCTGAACTGTAATGGCCTCCTGTTCGCCTGTCATGGGCTGCGAAATGGAGGGCGGGGGTGGGGGGGTGAAGGAGTGGAATTAGATTGAATTTCCCATCTCTTTCATTGTTATTTTTGGTCAAATAACACATTGCTCTTCCACTCACAAGCAGGAGCAGAGAGCAGTTGGTTTGTAATCAATCCTTTCGGAAGGGGGGAGAGGAGGGGGGGTTGCTCGTTTTGTGCCTGCTGCTGTGCACAAAATGGAATAAATGTGACATTAGGGGCGCGGGTATCATTACCTTGATGAATTACGGAAGGTATAACGATTATGGAAATTGTCATCGACTGATCATTCATCTCAATTTATTGCAGCTCAGTGCCACGGTGGCCCAGCAGCCTGAAATGTTATCATGTCAATAGTTCTAAGGGTTGTTATCAATGCTTGCTTTGCTCTCAATGGCCGAGCACTGTAGGCCTGTTGTACGCCATCCATCGCAATCCAGAGCTTAACAGCTGAGCCCCTTGATAATTTGTGAGGTGAAAAGGGAAGCTAATTGAAAAATTGACTGGTCACATTTCTGGTCATGGACTCGGAATAAGATGTGGGGCTTAATGAAGGGCTGATTTTAACTTATAAAGGAGTTTTGTTTTACAGTCCCTCTTTCACCCTCGCCACACTGAGAACTGGGTTTAAGCTGGTCTAATTTCTCACAGAGGAAATGTAATTATGTCTAAAACTAATTTGTGAAGTCATAAAACTATCAGCATAAAAGAGCTGAGCTTTTTCATGACAAAACTGGGATTTCAGATTAATCTTCCTGCTGTTTTACAGCTAACAGTATGGAACGTTTAACCTACAATGTGCAGAAAAATAAAAAATCACAACTTCTGTATCAAACTACAAGTTGTGCATACAACATTAACACACAACAGCTATTTTTGATCATGTCTTTATTGAGAAACTGGTTGTAAGCATCTTGCCATAAATCCCTGATTGCTGTCCCAAAGAGATCTGTAGGAAGATATTGCTCTGTGCTCAGCGTCAGCAATGAGGGGCCACCTCAGGGAGGTTGTTAGTGCTGTGCATGTTTGCATCTATTATCATAACACACCTACTGTAAAGGCAGAACGGCACTTAAAGTCTTTTACTCACACGACACATCCCAACCCGCTTATTGAGAATATGTATGAATATGATTAAACCCCTGACATTCATAATTTGCAGCGGTGAAATTGGTAAGCCTCTGAGACAATAAATCCTAGTTATGTCAAATGCGCTCATTAGACTTCAATTTATGAAAATTGTGCAGGATATGAAGATTTGCAAAGGTCCAGACTCAATGAAAGCCTGTGATGGAGCCCCTCTGGAGACTTTTCTAATCACTGCAGCAGGAATATCGCTGCGTAATGGAAGACATATCTCTTCATTAGCCCTGTGTTGGAGTACAGTAACATGCACTCCAGCTTTGATATACACAGAGCTGTTTTCTTGCCATGGCACTTTTAGCACATAAAAGTTGCCTATATTTTAAGCAGGTCGTCTCAGAAAAAAACCCCAAATGTTATGGCTTATTGCTTAAAAGAAACAACCAGTTTCTGAAATCATAATGGTGTACTTAGCTACCATTAGAGCCAAATCAGTCTCACTCGGGCAGCAAATGGGAGGTGGTGCTGCAGTTCCTGTTTAGGTGAAGCAGGATTTTATTACCAGTTCACAAGTGTACAATCCTCTGCTGAGACACAAACAACTCCAAGGCTTTGGAGGGTTGTTAAACATGTATGGCGCAGCTCAGACATCTGCATCACATTATTAACCAATTACTAGAAAATTTCACCTTAAAGTGTGAAATGACCTACTTTTTTTTTAATCATTTGGCAACATTTTGAGATATTTCATCTTTGTAGATGATTTTTTTTTGTGCTTCATCCTTTTATCTACGCAGTTTTTGAGTTGAAATGACACATTTATCACCCCAAATTTTACATTTTTAAGTGCCTTTACTTATTTGTTCACATTCTGTTTTTTTAATGCTTGCTAATATGTTGTCTGGAACCATACCACTGCATTTGGTCCAATCCATAAATTCACTTTTTTATGTTTTTTTTTTGTTATGCACCAAGGCATTTCTAAATTCAGTGCCATTGGAGAAACTAAATGCTATTAAAGGGGCTGAAATGGCACAAATTAGATTATTTTTCTTTTACAAAAGAACAGCTTGTTTCTATGTCAATGATGATTGACCTTTCTGATTCCCTGATGTAGAACATGGAGGCAGCATGTTGGAGTAGATCTGTTACTTTATTGATGTGTTATTTTGTTGACTTTTCTGTTCTGAATGCTTTTGGCTGAATAATTGCATGCTTGGACAATTATTCCCTCTGGTTCTGGATTTCTGCTTTTATTTTTTTTTACACAGCCATGGCAAAAACACATTGTTTTTACAGTTGAGAACAGCTTATTAACATATGAAGAGATACAAAAAATACGTAAACTTCAACCCAAATCCTACTGGAGTTGAAAAGTAGAGATGGAGAAAATTCAAACCATTTCCAGCACTTTTTTGCCCAGCTTTCTAACCATACAAAGATGTAAAGATGAGTGGAAAAAGCAAATGAGGTGGATTAGCAGTTCTTCCAAAAACTGATAATGCTATCCAGAACAAATTTTGGTTGAATATTAACTCTGCTGCCCAGAAACTTAGCTGTTAGCATCTCATGAAACTATAAAACAGCGACAGTCTTCAGTCAGAAGCCTTCTTAGATTTGTTGCAAGGCTGACTGCTGTAGGAGACTCTTCATGTCCATAGCATTTCTATCCACAACACTTCTCTAAATATACATGGATATGAGTTATGATAACATTTAATTTTCCATTTAGATAAATAAGTGATTATTAAATTGAATGTGTTTGACTTTAAATGTGAAAGCTGATATATACGTTTAGATCACAAGATCTAAAGAAAAACTGTGAATTAAGGTTACTTTTTTTTTGTAACAGTTTTAACATTTTACTTTGTAAAGAAAGTATTCTAAGGTTTAAGGATGAAAATCTGAAACACATAAAAATGGTGATTTAGATTTTTAGCACCATCTCACCAGCACATTGATCACACAATATCCTAAACACGAGGAGACCGAATGCAAGGACACTGAAAAAATGCTACAGGAGTTCAGGTTTTTGGGCTAATTATTGCTGAAAACCAACAAGTATTTTTTTTTACCCAAGATGGAAAACAAACCAGAAGTGCCTTTCCTGGTGGAGCATGTTTTCAAACCCAGGACCAATTAAAAAATGGCCTCTGTTTCCACGTGCCCTTGTTATCCGCATTTTCTGCTAAGATCTTCCTCTATTCTCCAAAAACTCGAGGCTGAGGTGCAGTTATTTGCAGTTACTTAGAGAGCAGCTTGCTTCCTCTCTGGGAGGTATTTTTGTGTTTAAAAGCGAGGCTGTGGATAACTCTTTGAATTGGCTGCATTAGCCACAGACTCAGGGGAGAAGCAAACACTTTCAAGAATCCAAAGGCAGTTATTACCCGAGAAGTAAACTTCAACTTGATTTTTTTCTGTGCTGCAGAGTGTCATGGATACACTGCTGTTAAACCCAACGAAGGAAATATGTCACAGCAAAGGGAAAATTCAACAGCTTTCACAATTAATTTGACTTAAATTGGCATAATTTGTTTGTTTGTATTTGCAGAAATAAATGCTTATTTCCGGTGAGACCAGGACTTTGTCTTTTGAGTAAAATGTTTAATTTATTCTAAGTAAAACACAATAATTCAACTTGGCTGTTTATTTGCTTCTACACCTTTCAGTAAAACTCACATATTGGTTGACAGTATTGAAATTTTCTTGGACTCGGCTAAAATGCACTTGACACACTTTATGTGAAATAGAAGGGTAAAAACATAGCAAGCACCTGCATAAAGGATCATGTACTACTTTGGGTTTGCAAAAAAGTAGAATCCCAGATATAGTTCTTATTTTTTATGTAAACTAAAAGCAGCACATATTGAATCTCTAAATTTGCAAAAACATAATTGTAGGAACTTGAGATAATTTACCATCATTTAACTGACTTGACCTGAAACAGAAATATAAAGAATAGAAGAATTATGTAACATAATAACATGTAATGATTCATCTATTTGGAAAATATAATTTTTTTTTCTCCACACCTTAAACCATTTTTGTTTCTATGTACTGCAGTCTGACTGCTACTGCATCATTTAAGTGAGTACTGAGAAAAGAAGCTCTGACAGTGTCAAACCAGCTGACAGAATGTCCTCTGAGGCAGCTTTTATGTGTGTGTCTTTGTGTGAAAGAAACGAGAAAGTGGGACAAATTGTGTAAGAAAAATATTTGCTCACCATTTTAAAAGGTGAAAAACAGAATAAAAACTCATATATTTAGATAAGGAATAAAAAGGTATATAATGTATAAAGTGTACTTGCTGTTTCGGACAAGTGTATGTTGACAGGGAATGATTTTTTTTTTTCTCATGCTCAGGAGCAACATTTCAATCAGTGCAAACCAAATACCACAATATATTTTTTGTCATGATGTTCTCATAGATCAATCATATTTTAACCAGCAATATTTCTGAATAAATTATTACTGACTAATATTTTTGGTTTATTGTATCAGATTAAAAAAAAAAGGGTTTCTTGTCCTAAAAATTATAATGTTTACATATATAGTTTTTCTAATGATCATGAAAGAATTTCAGTAATTTATCACAATGTAAAATTGTGACATGAAAAAGAATGCTTCCTGTTAATGGAACTTCTCCACAATAGTCCCAGAGACATGACATTCTCTGTCAAAAAAAAGATAGAATTGAATTAACACGCCTGTCTGCTACTTTCTGTCTTCCATAATCCTTGTGCAAAGCAAAGGAACATGTGATTTATTTCTGGAGCTTTCTCTGCTTGCTTACCGCTTAAGCTTTTCAAATTAACTAAACGTGCTTCGCTGTATCCACTGCTTGCTTTGATTTGCCACAGGTTTCTTCGCCTTTGAGGTTGTTCACCCATCTTTAAAATCCAGAATGACACTGAGCCTGACCAGTATTGGAGAAGCTGTTTCATTTTACAGTAAGTCCATTTTGGAACACAAATTGAAAAACCCAAAGTCCACTTCTGTCAGTCTGAAGATTAACTAGTTGTGAATTTTGTTTTATTAGTATTTTTTACAACAAAATTAAAAGTAAATTATATTTATTTAGAAATAAAAGTCTTTGTCAGACAAGAGCCCAAGAGCTTTAAATGTAAGGAGGTGCTCACTAGAAATGCACACAAACTTAAGGGTTATTAAAATAACAGAAGACTAAAGTTGTGATTTTGATGGATTTTTAATCATCTCTTGTTTGCTCTTAAATTGTTTTCTTGGGTTTTTCCCTCCTCTGACTTGGTGGTGTTTCGTTGACCAGTTCCGATCAATAGACAGGTTCAGAGAACAACCTGAGAAGAAAATCAAGGCACCTCCAGCTTGTTTCAAAATGTCCTCTGAGATTTAGAAACCTGGCAGTGAGGCATCCGTCTCTGTCCTTCTTTAAACGCCGTTCTGCCTTAACTGTCGGTGTCCTCTGCATAAATCTGGACAAAATGCAACACTCCATCTTTACTGAAGTAAACACTTTTTTAATGTTGATATTGTTAGACATAAATATATGTATTTCTGAATGAAATTATTTTTCTATCCTCTGCTGCTGCGATATGAAAGCAAAAAAAAAAAGAAAAAGAAAAAGGTGCATCCCTAAAATCCTCACTGTATAACCAAGGGTGAAAGCTGTTTTGTCCGTTTCGAAGGGATTCATTTCCACATGAAAAGAGAAGTTCTGTCCAATCCCTTTATACACGTCCGTTTAGTTTGCTGAGCACAATACCCAACTAACAAAAGGCAATAGCCTTTACGGTGCAAATATAATGCACTGCACACATACGGAGCGCACATCTATTGTTGCTTTTGCTTTTTAACAGACATTGGACAAGAAGAGGCACAGCTCTGAACACATCAGGCTCGCTGTCTGACCCCCGGGGGACAAAATTCCTGCATACACAGGGTGAGTAACGGAGTGGATGCATAATTTGTCAATGCTGCTTTTTTTGTAATGTCCACAGGTCTCTCTGTCCCCATGGTGTGGCCCATCTGTTTTCTCTGCTGATGCCGTACATATGTAAAACACACAGAGCCATAGAAAGGTGCAGTGTTTTACTCTTTAATGTATGCGATGCTCTTGGGCTTCAGTGGTGAAGTTTCTGGTTCATGTTTTGTGCATTCTGCCAAGCACCCCAAGAGCCAAAAGCAACCTGGGAAGCAAATGTGGCAAATAACCGGGTCTTACGTTCTCAGAATGTTCTGACATTTAATTTTAGAGGGTAGGCCCGACTTTAATCTATAAGTCTACCAGAGGCGCTGGACTGCAGGACGCATTAATCGAGCACTGTGTGTTCATACTGATAAAACAGCATCTTGTTAGGAAGTAATCAATCTCTAACATGTTTGGGGGTTATTTGTTTGGTGTAAAGCACTTTTGATATTGAATCGTTCCAGCTCTGTCTCACTCACTTTATAGGTATAAATTCTTGAAACACTCCTTTCATTGAGTCTTTGAATTCAAGTGCTGGAAGTGACTGGCCTCCAATAGAGGGCACAGTTGACTGCATCAACATGGAGTGTGTGTGTGCCTTGCTCAAAGTCTTACAGGAGAGAAGGAAGTAATGCTGCACTGAGGATGGAAACTAAATGGACGTAAAATAACATCTGCATGAACAATGCATGTGAATATGTTGCTTAGTAACTAATTTACAGCCTCTTTGGATAGATCCCAAAAAATATTAGTGAGCAGAAACATATTTTGTCTGCTAGTAAAAGAAAAGAAGACTATTGGCTGCAGAAGAATTCAGGTCCTTTTCATGTCCTTACTTTATTGCATGCCCTTGACTGAAGACTGAATGGCAGTGTTGGAGATAGATTGTTGGGCAGTTGGCTTTTATGCAGATAATGCCATTTGATGGAGGCGAGTGTTTGATGTGCTGCGGTGTAACAGAGGAATCAAGCATCGGAGGGCAGGGCTGATTTTGCTTGGAGAAAAGCTGTCCTCAGTGATAACTTCATCTCTGCATGTGGCCAGACGTGGGGTAAATTCAGGAAGGGGATTTAAAGGGAAAATGCCCCGTCAGAGCTGCAGTAGTTGGCCCCCTATTGAGCTGCGGAGCCTGCAGACCATAGTTTGAAGGTCTGTGATCTGCCATTGGTATTGTTAGTCTTTCTCTCTTCTCTGTCCCTCAGAACCAAAACGACTCGGTCTCAAAATGCCTTTCTAGTGGGATTAGCGGACTGTTGCTTTTGTAATTAATGAAACTCTGCTTTCTGTGCAGTATCCTCTAAATGCTATCATTTGAAGCCCATCAGATAGAGTCCCATATGTTTTCGTCTGAGCCGTCTTGGTGTTAGGCCAGGGCAGAGAATGGCTGGGAGGCGTGTGGACTTATCTCTGCAGCTGAAGCTCATCAAGATAAAATTTTCACACTTTACAAAGTGCAGAAGAACTTCAAGTCTGTCTGCATTATAATCAACCGAGGCCCATTAGAGCATTGGAATGGCCTCCTCTCATGCTGTTAAATGTTCCTGTGAGAAACAAGGAGGGAAAATCTAGACATGAAGAAGCATCTGAATTCGGTTCAGTTTATTTGTATATTAGTAATTAAATACTTTTATTTATATAATACATTCAAATACAGATCTCACTGAACAAAGGCTTTTATACTGTTTTTAGGAAAACTAACAATAAATAAAAAAGCAACAAAAATACTATTACTAATGATACAAAATGGCAAATTAACCCTTTGTTTCCAGATGTATTGTTTTTGATGCAATATACTTTATCAAACATTATTCATTCCTCAGAAACCTGCTGTATTGAGTAACATGTTACTGAATATGTTTATTTTATCTCTAAAAATGCAGCAAAAAATACTTTTTGGAATGGTGAAAGTGATAAATGCTGCATTAGCCATGTGTTTTATAATTCATATAAATGTTTTATTATTGGTCATGAAGACTTACAAAAGCAACTTTCTTGAATGTGATACTGATTGTGGTTCAAAATAGGAGAAACCAAAGTAATTACGTTTTTGCTTTCTTTCATTAAAAGCAAGCAGATGATTATTATAAACAGTTACAGTTTTATCAATTCAAAATGTTCTAAAAAGCATTTCATGTCTGATCCTTTCTAAGGTTTGGAATGTCAGATTTCAGCCTAGAACTAAAGGCAGGGATGGAAAGAGCCCATTAAACATCAAGCAATGCGTTTCCTTAGAAGTGGACCAAAAAAGATTCTGTCTTCTTTGAGTTTGAAACATGATCTACAAGCAGGTAGAAGTTTATCCGCTGATCTGGGAGCTCTTGAAGGTGGATGGAAACGACTGGAATCAGCTGTATCGAGGGACTTGCTCATGATCAACAGAACCTTAAAATGAACTGAAATAACTGTGGAGTGGAAGCAAAGCGGCTCAGGCTGGAGGGATGAACTCAGGACACAGCAGGATTTTGGACAAGCTGCAGACATGATAGTTAAGACAGTGGCAGACTTATTTATAATAATTCAGTTTAAAGTAATGAAAGCAAGAATGAATATATCTAAATTATGTTAAAAATCTTAAAGTTTTGCAATAATTCCTCATTTTTGGCACATATTTTTCTTTTAGATCTGTGGAATGTGTCTGAATGCATGTTCAGCAACAAGGCAATTCAAAGTTCATTACAGGATTTGTTTGTTTGTCTGTTTTAATCTGTCTGTATGAAATTAATCTATAGAATGTGTTTTGTGTAGTGAAATAAATGAATGTTTCAAAACTGTTCCAGTTTATTAAATATGACTGGATACATCTTAAAGCATAAGTTTATTTTATTGTCATTTTCTTGCTTTTTTTTCCACCTTTATTTAATTCTACTTGAATTAATTTCACTTGTTTTAAATTCTAATATTTTCTTCATTTGTTTTAATTATTCTTTTTGTTCAGTGACTGCTGTTTTTAAAATACTTTTTAATATAATATTTGTTTGATTGTAGCAAGCACGTGGCGACAGTGAAAATAAAGACTTCAACAGAACACAGGAGAAAACAAGGCACTGGACCTGGACTCCTTTCTACGTTGAAGATTTGAAAGCACCCAGAGTCCATGACAGCCGTGGCTCCGGTGACTTCATTTTTGGTGGTTTTGATTGATAGAGTTAAACTGCATATTTTGCGCTGTATCCATTCTACAGCTGGTCGATGCGCTACAGATGGTGGATGGACTGAAACAATATGAATCGAGCTTTACCCAGAAGCAACATTTCAATTTGAACAGTGAGGTTCAGGCTTCCTTGTTTATCTAACAGTTTAATTAACAGCTTGGGTAACCTTTAGCTGCTCGTGTTTGCTGCTAAGAAATGACATTTATTTACATCAGTCTGGCTTTCCCCTTGTTTGACTGAAGGTAGGAAGCTGCAGGTTTGAGAGTTATCCAATTAAAAGGCTTGCAGTCCTGACAGGTATACTGTAAGCTTAATGAACAGCTTCTCTAAACAAAAGGAGGAGAGGAAGCTGAGGGAGAGCAACCAGGTGGCCTGATCACAGTTAATCCACATCTGCTGTTTGATTTTTATGTTTTTTCCATTTAAGTAAATTTGGATGTAATTGCATCAAAAGTATTTTTCGGCTGGAGACGTCCTGTTAGTTTTCTCTTAATGAAGCTCCTCCTGTTGTTTACAGGTGCCACGGTTTGCTTGTTGCTCACAGGCAGGAGGTCAGAGTTGACCCTCCTCTGTATTTACGGCCTGTACCGGTGCTGATAGGCAGAGAACAGGCTGAGGCTGAGGACGGGATGCGCAGCTTCCCAGCTGACAAGTGCATATCGGACAAAAGCGCAGCGAAGCGGGTGGCGAGCATCCGCATCCGCATCCGCATCCTTACCGAGTGAGGAAAGGATTTTTTTTTTCTATCCTTTTTTCTCTCCTCTAAATTTCCTGCACAGCTGCTTGGCGACAGGAAATGTATGTCCGTGTTATCTCCTGAGGGGGGGAGACAGATGCATTGCTGGAACTACTGCCTGAGCTGATTCGCCGGGAGGACTGGGAAGATTTCGGAGCAGAAACACGTTTCTGTCGGAGCTGGCAGCTCCAGCTCTCCGCTCCGTCGCCACGACGTCCATAGCGCTGGGCACAAGTCTGTTGCTCCGAGACGTGCGCATCGGTTTCCGCGTCTGGAACCGGACTGAAAGGTGCTTTTTTTGTGCAGAAGAGAGAAGAATAAACTCGTTGCCAAATTGCACACGCGGTTTATTGTGCGCGCTGCTGCCTGCAAGTTGGGAGCGAAGCGCACCGCTGGAAGTTTATGCGCCTCGGACAGACCCGCAGCAGCTCCTTACAGGTCAGTGCTCCCTTATTATTCTATATTAACACAATTCTACAAATCCAAACAACAATAAATTTAAAAAATCATAATATATTTGTGCTGTAAACAGGCCGGATTTGCTCTTCTGTAATAGTCCGTATCTTTTGACAAGAGGCAGCGCCGCAACCTGCTGGGATCTCTGTCCCATTTTCCATCTCCACGCTGATAAATATGAATTAGATTTATGTTCTTTGATTTTTTTATTTTTATTTTTATTTTTTAAGCTACGGAAGTCATCCTGTTTTAATGAGAACAAGATATTTCCCGATCAGCTTCGGTTTGGGGTTTGCTTTGCAATATGAAGTTTAATAATAAAACGCAGAGTTTGTAACGGCCAGGCTCTTTGATTTAGAAGCGTGTCAAATTTTCATATTTTAAAGATTGAGTGGGAATAATAAAAAATGAAAACACATTACACGTGGTCATTTGATGGTTTTTATCATAATTAAACCATCAATAATGATGAATCAGACCAACCTTCATCCGATCATCTTACTTTTTAAACCTGGGCTGACCCATTTAAAAAAAAAAAAAAAAGAAAAGAACAAAAACTTATTGTGGTTAGAAAAATCAATCAGTCTCATACGGGATTCAACTTAACTACTCAGTTCACTCTTAATTAAGAGGCATGTGACTTTTGCACTCATCAGTCCGTAGTTTGGGTTTTCAGCTTTAAAATTTGGTTTAAGGTCTGTTGGTTCTGCAAGAAATCTTGAGATCCAAAGCTGCTCAGGTCTGAGATGAGCCTAGTGAGCCAAACTCACTGACTAGACATAGAAACAACTGTGATGTGCTCTCTCAACTTAATGATTTTTATTGCAATTACACAAGATACTTAAGATTTCTGGTCACTCCCCCTTATCTTGCGGTTTTAAACATTGAATGGTGCTCAGACTGCCTAGCATGGAGAGAAACGTTGATCTGATTGAACTCTGACATGGATCAGGCTGAACACAATCTCCAAAAACATGCATCTGAGTCCACATGATAGCCCAGGAGGACAAGTATATATGTTCAGCTAAATTGATTTATGGCTTTTGTCCCCAGTGTGATTGAGGAGCTACAGCAGTTGAGGCCACTTTGTGCTTTATGCTCCATGTCTGACAAAGACTGGAATCATAAACTAATGCAAAGCTTCACTACTTGGGGCGTGTGTGGTGAATTATGCCCACTGAAAGGTTTGTTGCCCCTCCATTCACGCCAACCTCCCTGTAAATCATGACATGTACTTCTCCGAGGATGAAAAAATAAGTTTAGGAAGATGTGGCAAGTGTTTTATGAGAACCAATAAACTCCCAGAGACAACAATCTGTCTCTTCTGGCACCCTGTAGGGGCACGACAGTCGCATCTCCTGTACGGAGGCACTGATCATAACTGGAACTGGCCTCCCTGTACAGCAACCGGGCTCCTATATGACTCTTTTCCTGCTGCCAGTGTGTACTGATAAATGACACATGTTGTGTTGACACATTCAGAAACACACCTGGATTCAGAAGGATGCCAGTTGCTCTCTGTCCATCAACACATTTAGCACAGCTGTAGAGAAAACGTGCTGGAGTTCACTATTTATGGAGAGCTCCATAGTCTGGCAGATGGCTACGCATCGAGCACTGAGACATTTTCTGCTGTGACCTCTTATTGAGGCTTTAATCTAATTCCCCAGCTTTTAACGTCACTGCCTTTCCTTCAACTAATTGAAGCAGGTGACTTCATTTTCCTAGGAGAATTCCGGGAAGTTCTGTGGATGATTCTCTAATCCATGCTTTGAGTTTAAAATTGTATACTTAATTCAGAAATATTAGAAGAACTGTGTACACAACATTGTTTATTTCTTAGATAATTTCCTTTTTCATTATTCTTGTGGAGAATGTAATATTCTGTCTGATGATGCCAAGTTGAATCCTGGCTTTACACAGTTTTTTATTTTATTTTATAGAAAAAGCAGTCAGGATGACTCGTCCTGCTAATACCTGAGTGATGTGGAAGAACAGTCCGTGCTCAGACCTGCACATACAGTATCTCACTTTTGTTTTTTTACTTGCGGGTGCTGAGAGTGGCACAAGATGACCTCTGGGATTAAAACATTTGATATGCCAAACATCGTCGCCGAGTCGCCTGTTTCAACACGTCGGAGCAAACATGTGAAGGTTAATGCAGCCTGACAAACTACCACCAGTTCCCCAGGGTCGACGGATCGCTTCCACGTCATATTTACTTTACATAATTGTTGTCCTCTAATCTGTTACTATTAACACAAATCCTGCTTTGCTATTGTCTGTTGTACTCTCTTTCACCTGCTTTTTCTTTCTCTTGATCCACTTTGCCTTCACTCCCACGAGAGCAGAGCGGCATCATGATGAATAGTGGAAAAGTGCATGTATAGTACGCCATAGTGCATTCTTTAGGTCGATTGGAGTTTAACATAACTGAGTTTAACACAACCGATGCAACCCCCATCAGCCGATAGACTGTCGTTTCCCGCTCGGAAGCCCTGCAGTCAGAGGATTACTTGAATTTCACACAGTGATGGCCCACCTGCAACAAAGTTTATTCTGTTTAGAAAGCATCATGAAAGGGAAAGATGGTGTGTGGGATTTGTGCAAGTTGCCAAATTATTGCTGAAAGTCACCCTTGGATTTGAGAGAGAGCGGATTGCGTGCTCTTGAAATGTGCTTAGAGAAGGGATATTTAGTGACAGCACTTGATGCATTACCATGCTCCTTAACTACATTGTATTGCTGCACAAGGAAAGCAGAAAACACCATAAAAAACATGGCATATGCTTTATGCACAACTGCTTTGTGTATAACATATTTATTTCTTACCCATTTCATAAATATGTTGATAGATTCACTACAGAGAAGCTTGAGACAGCTAAGAATATAAATGGGGATTTTTATTCACATAAAGATGAATGTTCCACGTTGATGCGATACATCAGAAATTGGGCTCTGATTGAACAGGACGGATGAGTGTTCTCAAGGCAATGGCTATTGTGGCTGTCTGATGGCTGTTGTGCAATGCCTAGCATGATTTATTGCTTTGTTCATAACATAAACTGATCCTGCATCTTATCGCACACATGCGTGCAGACGTGTTGGTGGCGATGCCGTGCGTAGGCGTTTGCAGACTCAACAACTAAAGTGGTAATTGTTTGTGATGATGCGGGAGCCATTCTGCAGCTGGATTGCTTAAAATCAAGAAAAGCAGATATTCAAGCATGACAGCTCTGTTTTGGGGGGGGGGGGGGTTGATTGGAGTCTTTGTGGCCAAAACATGCTGGGATTTAAGCCACCTGCCACCAACCACAGGATACCGTCCTGCTGGTCCAGTTCTGGATGTAGCGCCACCTCACACTGTTGTAGCCTACAGATTACCATTTATGGCTCAGCGGGCTCCAGTGGGCTTTCTGGGTCAGGACCAGGCGGAAAGATTGGACAGTGGGCTTGACTTTGAAACAGAAAACCTCTCCCTGCATGTTCCAGGCTGAGGCTTGGTGAGGAGAGCCAAAAAGAAATGCGCTTACTTGTGTCATAGGGAGAATAAAATAGAATTTCATCGTGTTCTCTGTTTGTGAAAATTGCCCAGAGCAGTGTGTAAGTTCAGCTTTTGTGAATATAACTGGAATTATATATGAAGTCACAAACTGTTCCACATTTTAAGGGCGTCAGGGGTCACTGTTACTGGTTGTCTAGAAATGGCAAACATTTTCAAAATAGTTTCTTTTTATTCGTGCTTTTCTTCCATCTGCAGTTCACTTCTGTTTGTTTTACATAAATTCTGCATCACATTAGTGTTTCTGCATGTTCACAAAGCAGCGTTAGCACTGAAAAAAGGGATAGCTACAGCCTGCCAAAGGCCTCAGGTCTGGTCTTTTGTGACCCCTGGACAGCCCAGTGGGAAGCTGGGCTGGAGCAGAGCTTGTCAATGAAGCCGCTTGATGGCCTCAATAATTCAGTCGACACGGCCTCTGTGATGCTGAAAGCCTGATGTCTGATCGGTGACGAAGGGCGATGATGAGTAGGAGCGTGTGAAGCCAGTCAGAAACAGATTCTCTGTGGCTTTTTATTTTCTCAGAAGGTTGAAGAGAAAGAAAATATGGAATATCAGTCGACTGAAGAGTGTAGAAGCTGGAGCCTCGCAGACAGTGTAATAGTATACAGGTCAGCAATCTTTGACTTCCAGAGGCGTATGATGTGTATTCAGGAGCCGCTCTCTGGCCAATCGTTGCTGGTCAGACTTTCTGAGATTTTCCCCTGAAAGTTGAGAAACCTCTACGATGCAATGAGTTTTCAGATTGATGTTTCTTTTATAAGGTCTGCAGTATGTTTCTGTATTCTCTTAGTGTGCCATCATGACCTACATACTCCCTAAAATGCTGACAAGCGAAGAATAAAACCATCTAGATTCTTTTTGTATTGTTTATGCGGCACAATTGCTTAAAGAAAAAAAAAAATCACTCGATATGAGTTTTCATTCTGTGTCTGCAGTGTGTACCTGCTCTAATTTCATACCACCGAAGAGAGTATATTGATTCATTTTGGACCGTTTATGTGAATTTGTATTTTTAGCAGTACATCAGCGTCTTTATTTGGGCAGATTTTATAGTTTCCCGTAGTTGCAGCAGCGCTGGAGTATTGCATTCCCATTGCAGTAGTCATGACTGAAGTTTTCCGCCAGTCTGTTGTCTGCGACTGTTTTGATTGCTGTGTATATTCCTTCTGCCCCTGCATATTCTAAAGGAGGAAGGGTTAGTTTGTGGTACAATCATGCGCGATGCATTTGAATGACACCCGGTGTCAGCACTTTGGAATAGCTCTCCGTATTTGAATTTTTATCTGCTAGCCAGGTTTGTATGCTCACAGCATTTCTAATGTAACTCCAGTCCTGATCTTCAGCTTGTGTCTCAGTGCTCTTTTAATAGGATCCGGCAGATGATGTCCAGATAAGACACAAGCTCTAGTGATATTTGGTTGAGAATTTCACAATTAAAAATGCACTCTTCCCTGAATAAATACTATTCGATCAATGATTCCCTTATTTTCCTCTCAATCAGTCAAATCCATTCTCCTTTGTTTACCAGATTTATTGTGCACATAAATGCTTTCATTCTTGCACTGCCTCTCCGTGGCACTGAGATTGCTCTTTCCCATCATCACATTGTAGGCGCGGTATTACTACAATTTAATTTATTTCCGTAACAATGGGTCGATCATGGATTTTGTCTGTAAATTGCCACAGGTCTGCGCGGCTGAATTTGTTTTACACAGCGTGGAGCCGTTTCTTTCTGAGTAAGCATTACCTGGCAATTTGTTGACGCTGTCTTGCAGGTTTCTCAATAAAGCCAATGCACATGAACTGCATTACTTCCTCAGATCCCATATGTGAAGCAGGCGTTGCATTTGCGCTGATATCACAGAGTCGGGCTGTGGCCCAATGAATTAAGACTGTCTAGCGTAATTGGTTGTGTGATATGGAAGGAAGCACCTATTTTGACAAGAGCTGGGCTCAATATCTGTAGCCTTGGATACAGATAAACGCAGCTGCTTGTATGTATGAATTCACTGAATAACCTGTTATTACCATTTGGTATCCAGCCACTGTAAAAGAAACGTTAAAAAAGCCCCTTTTTTATTCCACTTGTCCACACATAGCAATTACATTTCAAAAACTGAATTTGACTGTGCTTGCATATTATTTATTTCTTTTTTCTTCTCCCCACTAAAAGATTCAGTGAATGCAGAACTCATATGAGTTGCTGGTGAAGAGTTATTTGGGGGATTTGAAAACATCCCTGCTCAGCTTATTGTGCTGCTTATTATGTTATCTCAGATCTGGCACATACAATTGTTTTCATTATTTAATTCACACACAACAATGCGGAGCAATAAAATAGTGAGGATTTGATGTTGACCGCTATGATTTAGCAGGGAAGGACAAGACAGGAGAAGAAAAACAGAATGATGTGGGTTCAGATCTGTTTTTTTTAACATTTGTTTTTCATTCTCACTCTGGTGTTGTTTATCTTTTAAATGTGCCGCATCTATGAGGGCTGAAGCTTCGAGTCCCAGAAGCATGGAATAATCTGAAGTGACTGTATCAGAGATTTGCATCACTTTACTCCAGTTGTGAATATTCTCCATCTTACTCAGAGGCAGGAAATCCAACACAGAGCAGGATTTCATCATCGCTCATGAGTGCTGTAAGCTCATCCCTCCAAACATTTGCAGAGGAATATGGAGCCAGCAAAATGCATTTCTGGGTTTTTGTTTTAGCCTAACCGTTTTTTAAACTTATCTAACATGTTGCACATTGCATGGTTGGGATTGGACCCAACCATGCAATGTGCCCTCCTGGTAGAATTAAACCGGTAAAACTGCATCACCATATTTCCAGAAAAAAAATTAAGATTGCAGCAACAAAAGAAAAAAATAACAGATAAAACTGAGTAATTTATTTTAATAATTTGAAAATCATATTGAAAACAACCATTTGACATGCAGGACTTATTTTGAGAAAAGATTCTCATCTTTTTATGTTTTTTTAACAGTAAGGTGTGATTAATACAGTTTTACTACCTAGTAAAGACCAGTCCAATCTGAAGTTAGAACGTTAGCATCCCTGATTCTACCAAAATAAATGTAGGCACACCCTTACTTGTAGATATTATTTATTTCTTAGTTTACAAAATTGGTTATCAAAGTAGATACCACACGTCTTGGCTGGCATGAATTGACACATGGTCAATGTTGGGTACAAAACCAAATATAAAACCTTTTTTTTAAATGTGGGACAACAATCACTTCCTGTGGTCAGACAAATTATTATTATGCTGTTTTTAATTAGCATGCAGAAACAAAACAAATTTTAAAAAGAAAATTTAAATAATTTCTCTTGTGTTGGTTTGAGCTATGTCTGTATCAGATTTGAAACCAAAAATTGATTCATCTCTTCAGTTGGGACATTCAGACAAGTAAGGAACTAAATCTGAATCAGGTTTTTTTTTCACATATCTTAACGTGTCTCCCACTCACTGCAGAATAAAGGAAATATGGAACAACAGAAACTTGACTATGTGTCATTACAGACCTGTGATCAGTCTGTAACACACTGGAGTGACATGTTAAGCCACACACACAAACACGCCCCCACAGGTGTTATGGTATAAAGCTACCTACCATAGAAACAGCATCCCAGTGAATGTTTTACAGCTACATCTACAGCTGTAAACTCTTTAAACAGGTTTACCGAGCAGCGTTTTGCCAGTGGAGCAAAATCTGCCAAAAACTAATTTGTTGGGGGAAGGAGTATGTCTTGTCTCAACCCTTTAAGCAACAGAGGTACCAAAGTTTCAGTCACAGCAGGCGACCACTTTAATAATGCAAACCATAATATTGGATCATTAGTTGTTGGGGTTGCCTGTATTCTTCATAGAGATTTTTGTGCCTTTGTGGTTGTGGGGGATAGAAGTTGTTCAGTAACAGTTCAGAAACACCTGTATAGACACTGATTGCTTTGTTGCTGCTGGAGCCTTTCTGAGACTCTGCATTTTGTTTCCTTATGTCTGGTACAAAATTTATTTGATGCCCAAACAGCACTTTTACTTCTGCGTGAAGGTGCAGTTTACAAAATGATATTGTTCTTCTTAGTTTTAAAGATGCAGTAGGTAACTTCTTAAAAAAAAATTTCTACATTTTTTTAAACTGTCACTATTGCTGACAATTTGAGAAAGATAATAAAAAAAAAATAATCAAGCTCTTCTTCTCCCTGTGGTCCTGCAGCCATCTGCAGAAATACACCAGAAACAACCAATCAGAGCCAGGAGGAGGGTCTAAGCTGTATGTACGTCCTTGCACTCTGCTAGGCTATAGCTCCTTCCCCACAACGTAGGCTACAGTGAAAGCTTAGACTAGTTGGCATGGCAACCTATGAGAATGGATAGTTTTCCTGTGAGCTGTTTCTTCATCATTAGCACAGCTGCAGCACATCCACAATCATGACTGACGGTGCTAAACCCCTCCTCCGGGCTCTGATTGGTCGTTTCTGATCAACCTGTGTTCACGGGTTATCTGTCTCATGTTATACTGTCAGGACACAGTGAAAGTTTTAAGAAATGTAAAAAAAAAATAATAATTTCCTTCAATGTTTCCAATTCAATTAAACAGTATTTATAAGACTATATTTAAAAAAATACTGAATATGTTGTAGCTTCATGGAAAGTCAGTTATTATTTAAACTAGTTTCTTCAAATACTAAAAGAAATGTGTTCCCTTTCTAATTTGAGACAGCAGTTCAGAAATTTCTCTTGCAGCCTGGGATGTTGGCATTGAACCTCAATAAAGAAGGGAAACAATGTGGTTCAGATGGCATCCAGGATTCACAGAGTCTGGGAATCATCCTGCAGACAAACTCTCCTCTGTCTCCAGAATCACGGTGTCAGGGGGAAACAGGCAGCATCTGATGGAACACTGCCTTGGTTCTCCCTCACTCCTTCTCCAAGCGCCGAGAGGCACAGCAAAAGGGACTGAAGATAAACTGAAAGAGGAGAGGGAGAGAGCAGCGTCAAGGAGGAAAGAGAGAGAGAGAGAGAGCGAGACTCGACAAGATGAATTATGCAAAGCTGTCAGAGGCGGCTATTGTTGGAGGTGCTGGCTGTGTTAAAGCGAGCTAGCCCTGATCTCCACAAGCTCCATCAACCACTCTCACCACTCCCCGTGGCTGAGAGCTGTCTGATCTGTGCTCCAGCAAATAGCCAGCAACACTATGCGGGGGGTGAGGGGCAACGGCCAGGCCACTTGGTGGCAGGTGAATTGTCTTGGAGGGACACACCAGTGCGGACAAGTACACTCTTTATTACCATTATTTACAGCGGTCAGACACAGGAAGATCTGAGCTGATATGTAAAGCCGCCCTGTGGAAATACAATTACCGGGCAAAAAGCCTGGTGAATAGTTGCAATTTCAGCAGTCCGGTCATCAGTGACGACTCGGGTTTTGTAAAATGCTTTGTGTGCTAAAGTAACAAGCATAAGCCAGCTGGATTTCAGATGCTACACTTATTGTTTTACCCTCATCAGATTGTATCAGACAAAATAATAAAAATAATTTGACTATTTTTGGATCTTATCAAAACTCTGACTTCAATTAGTAGACATTTGTTCTGATCCTACTCTATAAACATATTTTTCTGTTTAGGGTAATCTTATCACAGATATTCCAACATTACTTTTTTAAAGGTTTTGTTGGCTCTAGTGGCCTTTATTTGAAAGTAGACAGGAAAGAGGGTAATGAGAGACGGGGAAGACATGCGGCAAATGTCGCCAGGCCACGAATTGAACCTGCAGCTACCGCCACGAGGACAAAGGCCTCCATACATGGGTTGTGATTTGCCCCTGCGCCACCACAACACCCCAACATTACTTTTCTAAGCTGAGGTTGACAGAGCTTAGTTTCAAGAAAGGTGCTGATGGGTTTAACTGGAAAAGTAATAATGCTCCGTAAGCACTAAAAACAATTCAGACACAAATCAAGAGATGCACCGATCAGGCTTTTCTAGACCGATTTCTGGTCCTCTTTAAGGTCAAATCTGCTAATCTCCAGACTGACTGATTATCTCTATTTATGCATGGATACATATTTTCCATTTTTAACTTTGAATCATTTAGTAGGTATGAGGATCATTTACTTAATTTTTCAGACCTGCCATTCAAAAAATCCACTACTGGCTGATTGATGCATCTTTAAATGTATCAATAGGGAGCCGTGTGTGGGCCTATTTGCTTATCATCAATCATCATCGAATATGGGAACGTCTCACCAGAGAACAATGCAAAACCTTTCCTTTATCTTAAAAATTGTCGCACTGAGTATATGTTTACTTTTAATTCCTGCTTATTACAGGAATTAAAAACATAAATAAAAAAGTTTTGTCAACATATTTTCTCTTGGTGTTAAAAGCTGAGAGAATAAGTGGGATTTATCGTTAAGCGAATCCCAAACATTGCACACAAATCTGTCAATTCACTAATTGGTTAATTAATAATTTCAGCCTTAACGAGTTGACTAATTGTAGAGCTGCTGACAAAGTTGCCCTGTGTTTTAAACACCCTTGTGTCATCAAAATAATATTTTTAAAGGTTTTGATGAATAAAGTGGAGATTACCCAGGTTTCTTGAGTTTATTTTCAGTAAACCAACATCCTTATTATTCAAAATCAGAAAAAAAATGCTTGTTTTCTTTTGGTCATCCTTTTCAAATCCCAGATCGGAAGCATAAAACTCCCTTCCGGACATCTTTGATGAATAAAATACTCGTTGTCAGACATGAAACAAGTAAATCTCAGACCCTTGAAACCTCTCCAGCTGCCTTGAAGAGCCAAATGACTTGGAGCCGTTTCCCCTCACTGTATCGTACAGATGGTTTATGGTTTATGCTTCAAAGAAGTGCAGAAGTGTAGGACAGCAGTAGGTGTCGGGGGGACGGTATTCAACTGGCAGGGGAGTTGTTGAGATGTGTGTAGAGCTGCGCCGCATAGCTCATGAATTGTCTTCTTCCGTGGCTCAGTGGCTCGCAGGAGGACCTCTGTGTGACACTAATTTTGCATTGTCGACTCCTCTACTGAATGGTCACGGGTGACTGACTGTCCTGATTCAGCTGCATGATCAAAGGTAGGAAGGTAGAAAGTGAAAAGGCCTGCCTTAAAAGCAAGCAGGCAAATCTTCACTTTCTTGCCTTTGTTTCTTTTGAGAGGTTGGATGCAGATTTTTTTTGCAATGAAGACATTGCACATTCAGTCTGTTTAAGTTCAGACTTTACTGCCACTGCAGAAGCACAAACAAGAGTGTTTAGAACCTTTTGTACATAATTTACCTCTCGGGTGTCTTGCAATGCTGTTTACATACAAGCACGACACTTGAAGTAGCTGTGAATAGATCCCATCCGCGGTCATACAGGGATGTTTATACAGGGCCATGCTTGGTCACTCAAGGGCTTATAGCTGATTAGGACGCAAATCTAAATCCTACTATGGTGCAGAGTGCAGCTTAGTGGGTGAGACTTGTAGCATTAGCCGTTCTTCAGACAGCGAATCTCTTTACAAGTCCATAAAGGAGACGAGGATCGTAATCAGGGATGCTCCTGGGCGTGTCCGCACGCATTCATCCCATGCATTAATCTGCCCGTCTGGACGGGTGTGTACAATTTGCTGAAAGTGATGAGATGTGATTGAGACGGTCTGCGGCATCTAAAAACAACTGCTAGGGGTGCAGTGTGGAGAGTTGAGTGGAAGGGTTACAGGAGAGTCTGTCGCTGATTGCATCTCAGCCCTTCAGGGAAACAGAATCATATCAGACAACTTTGGGAGGTGGGGGAGGAAGTTTAATAGGTGTGGAAGAGCTTACAATTTTCATTATCCCTGCATCCTGCACTGCACCGATGACTGCTCCAGGTTTTGGGAAGTCTCCGGGGCTGGCACTATCTCACAGTGCCACGGTACACTATCCTGGCTTCATTGAAATGTTTTGATGCTTGATGTGAAACAAAGTAGATCTCATTTGGGAAAAGATGGAGTCTGATGCTCCAGTCTTACCGCTCAGCCATGAGAGAAATGAAATTTAGTTTGTGGTGTGTGAGTGTGTGTCAGGAGGCAGTGGAAAATGGCTGGTAATAAACACTTCTGACACACCACAGCTCCCTTCCACATTCCAAGATGTGTTTTTTTTTTTGGGAGGGGATTGGTCACATTCATATCCCCCTGGTTCACATTGCAGAGCACAGTTGGGAAGTCATCTATGAATTTATACTAGCTGGAAGGTTTTAACTGATATATCAGATCCTCGTGTGCATATAAGCAACTTCTGTCTAAGGCCAGGATGACCACACAAAAACACAAAAGATCCTCAAAACAGGAGGTTTTTTCTTGGTGTGTTTGGCTCAATTTGTTAACATGTTTACTGATAAATAGACATTGTTTTTTTCTGAAAATAGATGTCTTCAGTTTTAATAGACTGGGTGGGCAATATGGCTTCCTGCCCAGAGCGGCCTTCCTCTGTGGAAACCAAAGGAAAGAAAAAAAAAAGAAAAAGTGTGTCAGTTGTTTTGTAAATAGGTTTTCCATTATTTATTTGAATAAATAAATAATGTATATATATATATATATGTATTTAAAAAAGTATACATAGTGATATAATTGTATGGCAATATAGCCCACCCCTATTTAGTTATTTTTGTTTTAGTTCTTATCCCAATTTGGACCAATTGGCTCATAGGATTATGAGCTGATCTGATCCATCCGAAATAAGCAGAATGACCTGCTCTAGATGAGATTTATTGGAGTCATATAACTACATGTCCTTACAGTAAGTTATTAAAATTATGCAGATAATCATTTTATATAGTTGGTTGTAAAAGGTGGTATAAAATATTTGCCTGGCGGTTATACTGCAACCGATGGTACCATTTGGTAGCCCGAAAAATGGGAATGAAGTTTGGTATGAAACACTAAAGAATGAAGGGGCAAAATGAGGAGGAGGGTCCTCTACAGTTGCAGTTTGGTGCTACACTAAAGAGCTATCTGCCTGTTTATTCAAGGAATTGAAGATTTTTGATCATCTCTTGGTAAAAAATGGAAGTTAAGATCCAAACTGAACAGAAGTTCTTTCAAACGCAGTTTGAGAAAGACTGAGTCCACAATTTTTTCACCTTTCCTATAAAACAATAAAAAATTAAATCCTTCTGCGACAGAAAGTTAACTTCTCATCGCTTCTTTCTTTAGGTTGAATTCCACCACAGATCCAAGTGAAGTTTCTCCTCACTCTTCAGCTTGTTTGGGCTCACGATGAATAATTCCTGTTGCAAATGCATGAAGGTTTCTGTGGAAACGGCTGCTGTCCAACAGTGGCAGTTTTCCAGGAAACACGTTTCTGTTATGACTTTTCAGAGCCTTGACTATTCAAAATAAACAAAAACTTGCATTTAACCTCCATTTTAGTGATGTGGAAACAGAAATTCAAGACAGATCTTTCAAAAACAAGTAGCTGTGTGCAGGTATATTTAGCACCTTAAGTAAAAGGTTTAATAATTTAGGGACCAGCTCCTATATTTTTTACTTTGCTGCCACAGCCTAACAAAATATATATAGGAGCTATAAATTTTTAATTAGTCTTTGTCTTTGCCCTCGTTACCGTTGCTCCTCCGTGTATTTAAATGAAAACTGTTAAACACTTAGAATGAAAATATTTACGGTAATATCACTTTAGTATGTTGTAAATTTAGATTATGTTTTATATTTTCCAGAAGAAAAAATTGACAAAAAGTCTTTTTACTGTTTTTAGTTAACTTTCAGAAGCTAAACCCACTTTTACCATCTGAAACAAGCACAAAAAAGAGGAAGTTGTTCAAGAGTAGAAGTCAAGTGTTCATGGGTGAAGTTTTAGAGGCGTGGAGGGAGCGTTGGGGTGGGGCAGTGAGAACGAGATAAATGTGTGCTTTTGAAGATGAAGCTGTGGGATTAGTGTTATCGGAGCTCCATGCTACCTTTCCTCATCTCTCGTTTTTTTTTCCCCCAGGTGCAGCAGGTGGACAGCCGAATGGACTGAAGAGCTACAGGGGTTCAGAAGTGAGAAGGAGGGATTTGGAGAGGAAATCAGTCACAGGACGAGAATCGCAGCCCAGAGAGAGCAGGAAGGGGGAGCTGAAAGAAAGTGAAATAATCCAGTGGTGAACGCCTCAGCAGAGTGTCTGTAGCAAAAGGGAGGGAGTTGGATGCCCAGCATGCCGGCAGCATGGAAAGGGTGAGGGAGCAGCGGCCTTTCTGCTCGCTGTCCAAGAGCCAGAGAGAGCGGGACAGAGACTGCGAGAGAGACAAGGATCGGGAGCGGCGCTACACAGCTTCCTCCACGGACCGGGACAACGGAGCCTGTCGTGTTCCCACTCAGAAATCATACAGTTCCAGCGAGACCCTGCAGGCCTTTGACCATGACCCCTCACGGATGCTGTTTGGAGGCAGAGTCAAGGAGATGGTCCACAAGGAGACAGCAGAATACACCAGGCCTGGTTAGTGAAAACAGGCTTTTTCTGTCAAATGTTGTACATCTGTTAGATACTTTTCTGAAATATGATGTACATATTTACCTGACCGTAACATGAAGTAAGGTCTAACTAACATTTTTCTTTTAAAATGTAACTGCTTAATTGTGGAAGTGATGGAAAAACATTCCTTCAGTTTACAAAAGTGGAAACTTTCATTCTCTCTATTTTAGTAAATACAATAAATAACAAAATCTTCATATCCTTGTTGATTTGCTGCTGTTTACTAGTGTGAGACTTAATTAGGAAAATGAACATGGATGCAGGGATTTTGTCGTTTGTTTACAAAAATGAAAAATCTCACAGTTTTATCCTTTATATCTATGCAAAATTGATTTGGAAAAAAAACCACAATATCCCAAGAAGTCCTCCAGACTGTGGTAAACACAATTAAAGGAAGTCACTAAGGCATAATCAAGTGTTATTTTCTGAAACTTTTGGAGAAAACTCATTTAGAACATGATCCAATGGGCTCCCCTGATCCTATAAAACATTCCAACCATTCTGGACTACGGTAAAATATAAAAACAGTGCCTAAAAAGTAACACTTGCTTTTAATTGGCTGGTGGAAGCTGCTTTAAATTGTGTAATTAAAAAGTTTGAGCACTTTACTCTATTTTATGGTACTCATTGGGCTCATAAGATTGCAATCAAAAAATCTATCCATTACTCCAGTACGTTTTCCCAGTGCTAATTGGTGTCCGTTTCAGATTTAATGGGGTCAAGATGAAGTTGTGGGAAGAAAACTGCTTTTATTTTTTAATCTAATGTAGACATTTACAGTTGGAATCTGTTTCTTAGATCATCATGGTAAATGTCAGATTTAAAGAGCATATTTACTTCATTCAGCGTGCGTGTGTGTGTGGGTGTGTGTGTGTGTGTGTGTGTTTTGGTACGTGTGCACACACACCTACATGTGTGTGAATAACGAAAATAAAAGACAAACAATTTTACTTGTTTAATATTTTGGAGGGTAGAAAAAATTAAAAATAGAATAACAAACATTTTTTTAATTAATGCAATAATATTTTATAAGTACTTGTTTTATTTTTAAAAAAATCTAATTATAAAACATAATATTTTTTGTGGTTTTTTGTTACTTGCATAATTATTCAACAATCAAATCAATTTTATGTTGTGTTTTTAATTATATGTATGTATTTAGTTTGGTCTTAAAGAACATAGGGTTTATATACATATATATGAAATTAGAAATATTATAATAAATATACTTATATATTATTTATTTATGTATTTATTTATTTTTTTACATGGAAGACACAGTGAACTGAAAGTTGGTATAGTTTTTCCCATAATTCTGGAACTTCTAGTTGAACTCAATGGTAGTTTTTTTGTTTGCTGTGCATTATGCCGTGGGGAAAAAAAATGCATAGACAGTTATGACAGCTTATTATTTTTTTCTGGTGCATGTAGAATAGAAGTCCTAACTAGCTGCAAGTGGAGAGCAAAAACCTCGCGTTGTTGACTTGGTTATAAAATGTTTTCTAAATTGTGTGTGCCTGAAAAAAAAAAATTAAGACTATTTATCACAACTAAATACTTTAGTTTTGGTTTAAGAATATATTTTTTTTATTAATTGATTGCAGAAAATGTGGGGGATTTAGATGTTAAGAATCAGATGTCACAATGCTCATCAGGAGGTTGTGTTCTTGGCTATTAACCTGGTTGTTGCTCGGTTTGTTAACTTTACAACTTGCTGTCGTTTACAGGACAGACATTTTCATTGAGGCAGCTCGGGATTTGTGAGCCAGCAGCTCGCAGAGGCTTGGCTCTCTGCCCTGAGACCGGCCTGTCCCACCCACTCAGCAGCTACACCCGGGGGCCGGCCGCCACAGAAAACCATGAACCTGTATCACCAGAACGTACCATGACTCTTTGGGGAACAGGGGCAAAATCTGGGCAGAATTCATGCCTCTCCAGCCGTTCCAATTCGGCGCTCACGCTCACTGACACGGAAATGGACAATAAATCGGACACTGAGATGGGTGAGTAGGGCACACTTTGCATCACACACACCCCTCTTTGCTTCGAAAAGCGGAAGAAAATCACTAGGTAGAAAAAGCAGCAGCGTGGTTGGTGCTGCAGACGAGCTCCTGATTGGTGGAAGGAGGTGGAAGTGTGATTGGTGGGGCAGCTTTTTAGAGAGGCATTTGCAGCTGTCTTTGTTTGGATCAAAGGGGAGAGTCTTTGCTGCATTCAGAGAAAAATTTCACCCTGAGATTGAGTGCTTGGTAGTCACCTGGTCCGTCTCGGCGGGAAGCCGAGGAGTTTGATAAAGTTTCCCCATGGGCTATCGCAGACTCAAAGATAGCTTTGTGCGCCTCAGTCTGAGATTTTGCTTAGAAATTCTGCAGTGGTTGACTGGGCATACATAATGGCTGATTAAATGGGCACAATGGTTTGAAGTGCAAATTTGATCATGCTGAAAACCTGAGGTGGAGGATTGGGCTTCTCTGTTTGAAGAGGGCAAATCTTTTCTACACCAAAGAGAGGCAATGTTTATGGATTGTTTAAATGTGTACCTGTCTGCTTTTAGGCTCATTTATGCCACTGAGTTCACAGCTTGATTGTTTCATGCTGGTATTTTACTGTTTAATGACTTTAGTTTAATTTTGCATCATAAAGTCTTTAAATTGACCATCTCACCTGTTTGTATTTTGGTGTAATCCTAATCTTTGGTTTGAAATTAATTTTTTCTGTTGTAATTATTTCTGTGCTCTGAAAGCTCTCTTGACTTCATGTGTCATTCATCATCATTACGGTGTCACCATTGTAACACATGTGATGCAAAGCTCTAATTATTTTTAAGAAATCGATGTTATCAAAGAATGGCAGGCAGTTCAAATAATTAGGGTTTATTACACTTTCTGGGCAAGAACATTAAAGGGAGGGTAAAAAAGAACATGTCTTGTTCTCTTGCTATCAATTTTTATACTGAAAACATTGGCCACCGTCTGACATTTGAGACAAGTCATTTTCTTAATAGCAGCATTCATCATGGGGAGCTCGTGTACCGGGGTGGGGGAGCTGACTTAGTCCTCTACCTTTTCAAAATGCCATCAGAATTCAAATTCAAGCATCTGTTCCTGAAACTGGCCTCAAAGGAAATGCGCCTCACCTCCTCGGCGCCTCACTCAGGACACATTTGTTGTTCTATATGCCTGAAACGAAACTGCATCTCAAGAGGCTGGCCCGTTTTGCAGGAGAACACAGAGCTTTGCTTCAATAGATCCTCTCCTGTGCTTTGATTTCTTCTGCGCCGCAACCACTTAAAAGTGTGTGACCTCACACACACTCATGCACACTCTACAGCCAGGAAACGCCTCAAGAAGCGTCTGCTGATTGGCTCAGGTTTGAACAATGTCCTGCTGGGAGTTAAGGTCACTCACAAGGCAGGAGTGAGTCTATATTTTTGGTCATTGCAGGAAGAAAATCGTTTCTCTTTTTTCAATGTTGCGAAAAGTGAATTCTTTCTTATTTTCAATTTCACATAATTTAAAATTCAAACTTTGTCTCTTTTTATAACCTTTTCTTGGTTTATTACGTTTCAAGTCAGAACAAAAAAAACAAAAACCCTGCTTCTGTTCCACCTCTATAGATCTTTGTCTTTTTTTTCCTTTGGCAGGAAGCATTGCACTTTTGACTTTCACTATTTAATGAAGCAGCTAAGAGAAATGACCCATCCAAAGGTTTCTATCAACTCAATATGCATGCGGAAGCTCCGACAAGGGGCCGTTCAGCC
Source organism: Girardinus metallicus (assembly GCA_903067095.1). Classification (NCBI taxonomy): domain Eukaryota; kingdom Metazoa; phylum Chordata; class Actinopteri; order Cyprinodontiformes; family Poeciliidae; genus Girardinus; species Girardinus metallicus. Next base: position 4,128 of record CAEGAE010024056.1, on the reverse strand, counting down.
CCACTTATTCATAAATGAACTCGATATTTCATTGTAATTTGCTCTGTTCTGTAGAGTGTTCCACACAGACAAGTACCAAAGCCTGTACTGCGCAGCGTGTGGCATCTGCAGATATTCACCTCAGGGACAGAGGTCGGTTACCTCAACAGATGAACCCAGGGTGGTCATCGGGGGGTCAGTCTGCATCTCTGTAAATACTCATATGGGACAGTAGGAAGAATGAAAACTGATTTATTTTGTGGCCAGGGAGAAATTTAGTTATTTTGCATATTTGATTCAGAAGATAATGGGTGTCACAGGAGGCTTTCTAAATTAGTCCAAAAATTATTTAAATATTTCAGTGTTTGTGTATTAGTTTTGGCCTGCTTATTTATTTATTTACTTTTCCGTCTTTGTTTTTCATTTTTTTATGTCTTTGTTTCTTCCTTTCTTTATTCCTTAACTACTTTTTTGTATTCTTTTTAATTTTCTTTATGTTTTTCTATCTTTCTACTTATTCTAATTTTAAAACATCAAAGATGCCTTTAGTTGAGATATTTTTTTATTTATTTTATTCAAGCAATATCAACTAATATTTATTTATTTTCAAAATAAATAAATAAATAAATATTGTATGGAGAAAAGGTAGATGAATAAATAAATAAATAAATTAATTAATTAAATAAATAAATAAAAATAAGCTTTATAAACCTCTCTGAGTGCCCTTGGTCTTAAAAAAAAAGGTCATACAAAAGTAAATTCCACATGAAGAATATTGCATAAAATATTCCTGTAATTAAGTTATTTTACCTGGATATTATAATTAGAGAGTTTGAACAATTGAATAAGCCATTAATGCTTTAAATTGAAGTTCTTTGCAACACCATTAAAATTTTGTTGAATGTATTTTAAAAAATAAAAAGAGAGAAACCTCCAGTTCAAACAGTAATTATGGTGGGATATACCTATGCATAGCTGGGTTTATTTAGTCATATTAGAGAGTATCATTTATTCTAGAAGGACTTATTTAAGTTTTGCAAAGTCTAATTGGGATTTCAAATGGAGTTGTATGTGGGTCACTTTGTGTTCCTAGGATTTCTAGTTTCCCGCAGACATTTTAATTTTATTAAATGTAGTTTAAAATGTTAAGAATTATAAAAAATTTAAAATGCAGCAAACTACATGTTGTAGTTCTCCACTCTAACTGAGAATATGGACATCTTTTTGTTTAAACCCATCGTGAATGTGATCCAGATTTAAGATTTAATACCTCAGGATGATCTTTGGTGCTCAGAGTTGTTTCCGGTTCTGTCAGGGCATCCAGAGGAAAATGAATTTTAACTAAAGACAGAAAATGTCCTGATTTAGAAATGTGAACAGATTCCCTCCAAACAAAACAAAAAGCCACTGTGTGCTCTTCCCTCTCGAGCTTGGGGCACTAACTACTAAAGTGCACTCTTTAAAATGAAAACCTTGTTGTGAAGGTTGCTTATATATTTATATTTCAGTATGTTTGTGTTAGGTCAAAGAACATTCTCGGAGGAAAAGTCAACAGTACCACGGAAACTGATCACCCCCCCACACACACCTCCAATGTTGGCTGTGCTGGACTTAAAATCAATATTATATCCTTCATAAAACATGAATGACTTCATGCAGCAAAAACATTGCATGGCCCTGTTGAGTTGTATTCCTAATAGGGTGTGAAAAAGCTCGTGCTCACTTGTTAGGTATTATAGGTGGAGAGCTTCAGCACCTGACAAGAGCTCTCCTCAACTTTATGAAACATATCAGGTGGATTTATTGTTTAACGGAGGGACTTGATGCCTCCTGGAGCCCGGTTTGAAGCCAACCACTTCCCCGGTAATATCTGTCATCCTGGGCTAAAGAGCCACCGTCTTCTGGGATTTTTATCCGTGTCTGCGGCCTTGGAGGGGGCTCCCCCCCCGGCTCGTGTTGGGGTGTGAAAGGGCAGCCTCTGGTTCCTCTCACAGCTTAACCACAGATGACCTTTTACTCTATTTCTGTCCACAGTTACGTACAAATAGTCAGAGACACACAGAGACACACAAGACGCATAAATAGAAGCAGACAAAAACACAGTTACATGCACACACAGTGAGCAAGCAGCTTATAAGACGTTTTAGTAGAAATTATATTTGCTAATAGAATATTGGTAATAATAACTATAATATATTTTATTATATAGTTATCTCAATGTTTGTATTTATTTTATTACTACATATTATTTAATTAATTTATTTATTCTAAATATTCACTATTATTATTATTATTATTGTTGTTGTTATTATAATCATCATCATCGACAGTAGCATTTGTTTTTGGGTCATTTTTCTCCACTCACCAGTTCAAACCTTAATTTCCTCCTTCCATATTTTACCTCTAAAACAATTTTATACCCATATACATAAACCATGCTGCATCCGTTTATTTTATTGATAATTAAACAATTTATAGTTATTATGGTGATCAACTGTCATAAAAATGTGGAATTAAATTAAAATTTGCCATAATGTCTGTAATTGTTTGGGGTTTTGAGCCACATTTGAGTCTTTGATCCCAGATGAAACTAGATCATTCCTGTTGGAATTTGGTATTTATTGGAGTTACAGCCAGTTTTTCTTACAGTAGCCTTATAGAAAATGTTTTTTAAATAGTTTGTTGTCAAAATGAGTGTGGAACGTTATTTTATTTCTTATTTGAGTTGTTGGATTTCACTGGTCCCCTACTCTGTTTTTTTCCTATTCTGTCCTTGTCATCTTTGTCTCTTTGCTTCCTGATCCAGATTTGGCCTCTTGTGCCATTACTTTAAAGTCAATTGTGCAACAGGACATTTTTTTTCTTTTCACACTTTAGTTGAGGAAATCTACTTCAGAAACTGCAAGGAAAGCAGTCCCACCAGACTCTTTGTCTAAGCTGCCAGTACAGGACACTTATAGAGGCTTTGTCTGCCATGGCCTGCACCTCCTGCCCAAACTTATTGTGGGAAACAGTGTGTCGCATTTATGCTTTCATAGAGGATGTGGGGAAGCAGCAGGGCCTTGCATGTCCGTGTTCTTATCCAGGAGTGTTTACTAGGGGGATGTAGCAGAAAAGAATTTCAATTTGTTCAAGTCACAGGTCTACACGACGGTCATAGACATTTTACAGTTGTGTGTAGGAGATTTACTGCGTGAACAGAGCCAGTAAAAGGTTAATTAAATCAGGAGAGAAGTCACGGCAAAGTGTTCTGTAGCACAGCGAGCTTTTCTTGGAGCACAGAAATCCTCTAACATGCCTCTCTGCATGTTGCTGCTCACTCATTACGTGCACACACACTTCCATATCTCACTTTGGTGTTTTTGTCATATTATACCTTCCTAGGATTAGAGAAATCAACCAAATGTGCGGACATGTTTGCGTGCATGCACACACTGGCATACATGCCGGAGGGGCGTCACGCTGATGGAGGTGACAAGCCATCTGTCAAACTCCTGTCTCAGATCTGCGCCTTGTATTGTGACAGTGGAATCAGCCTATTGATCGTAGCATGAAGAAATCCTTCCTCACCGCTTTCATAATTCAACATGTCACGAGCTGAACTCTAAAAGAATAAATAATATCAGGGTTTTTTTTTTTCCTATACCCTTTGGTCTGGAGGGACAGTCATTTGTGAGATGCTTGAAGAATATTCAGTTATTGGCAGAGCGAACTGTTTCATGATTTGTTGATTGGGGTTAGAAAGGTGTGTCTGAGTTTTATTTGGTGCCTCGTCAAAGGAGGAGGTTCACTTTGATCGCCATCATTTTTACTGTCACCACTTCTCTTCTGGCTGCTGTTGTCACCGCTTAAGTGCCGGCGCTGTAAAGTGCTCAGGGTGATGGGATATGGGATTTGGCAATGAGATGTCATGGCAGCTGTTGTGCTTACCCTCGTACATTGCTTTCTGTTTCAGAGTGATTTGGGAAAGTCTTGAAGGGGTCACTGCCCTCTTGTTTTCGAAGAACAGAGGTTAGGGACTTTTCAGCCTCTTTCAGCTCAAACGATAAAATGAACTCTGATTCCCCCCCCCGACCCCCCCACCACCCCCCCCCCACCACCTCACTGCCCACGCCTGCCAGACACCGGATGGCCCCCCGGAACTTTCGA
>CAEGAE010024049.1:0-20888 GCA_903067095.1 Girardinus metallicus | reverse complement strand
AAGTATATCCCACATGCACGCACACTATATATATATATATATATATATATATATATATATATATATATATATATATACACACATAAAAACATACAAGGTATTATTCCTGAAACACAGCAGTATGGGTGCAAGATAAGTGCAAATCATAACCACTGTTCTTCAGACTTGATGTTAAGCCATTGACTGTGTCAGTAGTGAGTGAGGCTCACCTCGGTAATTGTTGCCTCATCCACAGCATCTGCCCCAATTTCTTTATTAACATACAGCAGAGCAAACAAATATCCAGTCCGACCAAACAATAGTTCATCAGGCATCTCGTTGTCTGGACTGACGACTGAGCGTTGCAGCTGGAGGAGCCTGGAGGAGATCCAAACACTTTGATCAGGGCTAAGCTTTAATGTGGGGCAAAATTATATAAAAACAAAATGCCTTCATTTAGTATTAAGCATAGAACACTATGACTAGGGTTGAAACAATTCCTCAAATGATTCGAGTACCTCGATTATTAAAATTCCTCGAGGAAAATTTACCTGCCTCGAAGCTTCGTTAATTTATGTTTTATTTTTTAGCGCACCGTGTTCAGGCCGGAACATTAGTTGCTTTGAGTGTTACTCTGACTTCCGCCTCTGAGTTGTTGACGAAAGCTAAGTGTTAGCAGCATAACATCCCATCTCAAACCCAAAGCTTGACAGGTATGGGGCAAGCTGAGAATTCATCTATTAAAATCACTGAAGTTGAATACATAAACTAAAAGCTGGAGTAATAAAATTTTTTATAAACTTATTTGTGAGCTTACCTCTTTAGTTTTAAATTAAATATAATTTAAAATTTTTGTATAACTTTTTTTCAGGTTAACTTAGAAAGCGAGCTACTATTGTTACAGGTTAATTTTCTAAACTACAAAAAAGTAACTAATAAGGATGCTCAAATATGAAAAGTTGGACTGATATTGATATCCGATAGTAACACTGCTGTTATGCCAGATTTACCAATATTTTATTTTATCAATTTTTTTTATCCGATTACTCGATTAATCGTAAGAATAATCAATAGATTACTCAATTACTAAAATATTCATTTACAACAGCTCTAACTATGACAAAATATTCACTATTTTGACATTTGAATAAGGGCTGTGTGAAATCAGAATCAGCATTTGCCATTTTGGTGCCCAAAGCACCTTTAACCTGTCATATATAAAACTTGAAGAAATATTAATGACTGAATTTAGCATCAAATCTATTTTATCACACAACTTTTACCATATTAGAAATGTTATAATAGTTCCTGTAGGTTTTCTAAAATTATGAAGAAATATGTAGCAAAACTGTGTTATGTTGCCCTGTCATGGACTGGTGACCTGTCCAGGTGACCTGTCCAGGTGACCCTGCTTCTTACCTGTTGACTTCTGGAGATGGGCACTAGCACCCCTGGAGAACCCACTAGGGATAACTGTGTATGATAATATTTGTACTATAAGAACATGACAAGCAGAAAATCCTAATATTTTGTGAAACATAGTTAAGATAACAAATGAGGAGTGCAGGGATAAAGCACAACCCATATGTGCAGGCCTTAGTCCTTGACGCGGCTGTCACAGGTTCAATGACCTGATGACCCTAACTGCATGTCTTCCCCCTCTCTCATTACGTACTGTCCTGTCTGACCACTCTCAAATCAAGGCCAGTAGAGCCACTCCAAAAATATATGCAAAGATTTTAATGCAGGCAGATAATGAGGAGAAACTAAAATACCTTCTGTTGTGGATAAATTATGCAGCTCATTCAAGTCACCACATAGTTAATTATCACATATATAGCCTAAAGGACTATCAGGTGTTCTCCCACCTGATAGTCCAGTAGACTGAGTTTGATTGAGGACCAAAATCACAAAACTTGCTATATCTCCAGCTGCTGTGGTTCTTTTACACTGAACTGTGTCAAACCACAGAACCCTATGCCCTAAGCAACTTGTTCCCCCCCTCGCCAGTGGTGGCACTGCACCAAGAAACACTAAAGGAAATGACACAAAACCCTCTGAAGAAGACATTGAGAACAACTTCTTTCTTTACTAAATGTAAGCGAAAATGGAGTAGCGTCAGATCTTAGTTAAAATTTCTATGATGTCTTTGGTAAAACACCATGAGCCATTTCTCCCTCTAGCGCACGTGTCTAGAAGGCCCGTGGGTCAAATCCAGCCCGCTATAGCTTTTTATGTGGCCCTCTAGATTCTAGAATAAACACTAAGTGTACTAAAATATTATGTTATCAATCAAATCAATGCAGTTTTTATCTGTTTACTGCCAAATTATATCAGTCAGTCTGTATCAATCAGTTTCTTGAGAATTAGTGTGGAAATTCAATAAATCCCCACACTTTTTAGTGCTAAACACATAATTGAGGGTTTATTGCAGATTTTTCTCAAAAATCGTCAAACTTACTTGTTTTTTTACAAGAAAGTTTTAACAAGCTAAAAAAATCACAGCCTTAACTGATGTCAAATTATAGTCCATGATCTATATAGCTATTTTATGACGGATTATTTACCATCATAAATAAGCGCAAATATTTCCAAATATTTCCACAGACACTTTTGCAAAAAAAGCACAAAAAGTGTGACAAAAGCCTGCAGGGCCTGAAAAGATGTTCAGTAATATTATTTAATTTTAAGAATTAATTTATATTTTAACAGTTTGTGAACAGGTTTTATCAATAGATTCTTTTGCAACTGGGCCTTTAAGAGCATTCATGATCTTGATTTGGCCCAAAACAAAAATTAGTTTGACACCCCTGCTATAGCGCTAGAGTTGTGTGTTTATATGCTTATATATACCCAGAATGCCCAGCGCTTCTTGCTTTTGGAGCAGCAAACCGACAAGAGTATAATTAGAGTGAACCAAACAAGGCTGGTGTGAATGCAGCTATACTCTGCTACTCACCTGGACACACAGTCTTTACTCTCTGTATTGTTTAGTTTGTGGTGGACCACAGCACCAACAGCGAGAGGTCCTGCATCGCCACACAGAAAAGTCACTTTGCGGCCATTCAAAATCCTCATGGCCCTCTTCACATAGTCCAATGCCCTCTGCAGGTGGGAAGCCTCACCGGAGACGCGGTGCAGCTGAAGGTACAATAAAGCAATACCTGCAGTGACAGGAGAACATATTCTACAGCTGACACTGCAAAGTGTTATAATCATGCAGAGAAGGTCAGAGCTACTCTTCATGCAGTTCTGACCTGCATGGGTTGTGGAGCTCATACAACTTCCTGTGCAGAAAGTTATTTGTTGGAGTAACATTGCTTATGAATTCAAGTATATGGCCTAGGATAATCAGAAAAGCTTGAAACACAATTTTGTTTAATGAAGGGACCTTAACAACTAATATAAAAAATAAAAAGTTTTATTTAATAAGCTTAAAAAATCTCAGAGGTGTTAGAGAAGCAATCTGCTGCGTTTCCTGCAGGTCAGCTACTATCAAACATGCAGATAAAATAAGTTTAACAAAGATGCAGTGGCTCACTTCACTTTACTATAAGTATGAAGAAATAAATTCTGAAAAGAAGACAGGTTGCTTAATGGAGCCTTTCATTTTGCAGGAAAGACTATTAAGCCCTAAATAAAAAACACTGAGCTTCAGGAAGATTACTGTCTAAGAGATATTTGTTCACATTTCTGTGGTGTTAATGTTTCATTTTGTTATAGGAAGTATAAACAGATTGCATTTTGAACTTTTTTTAACTTAAATTTAAAATGTTTGTTGTTACTAAAAAATCTCTGAAAATGACATTCATCTGCTGTCAAGCTGTTTCTTCTACTATTATGTTTTAGTGTAAATAGTCTTTCACAAGTCATTAAAAGTCTCATTACTCATTAGCTGAGTTGGAGAAGCTTTTCTTCTGTTGAGTTGTGTCTCAAACCTTGTGTTAGCTTGACTTTTTTCCTGGAGATATAAAGTTAGTCTGACCTTTAGATAATGACATAGCCTTTCCACCAAAAATGTACTGAATATAAAGTACTGTTGTGTCATTTGATTTCCTTATTGTGATTTTGTGCCAAGAAAGAATGTTAGTGAGGGAGCTTAGTGATCAGAGAATGGACCTTCTCAGCTCCACAAGTCCACTACCTCAAGGTGAGCTGTGCTCTTCAGCAGGAAGAAGCTTAGTGCATTATCAATAAAATTCATTATTATTATTATTATTATTATTATTATTATTCAGCATTTCTGAATAATAAATGTAATGCTGCAGTGGGCGTGCAGGGATTGTTCCTGGTTAGGATATATTGTTCTATATTGTTATCCTTCTCCACAGCTCCTCTTTGGTTGCTGGCAGAAAGAAGCCCATCTAACACAGACCTGTCCAGCCGGTGTAAGTGCTGAAGTCATGGGGGTCGGCGGTCTTCAGGCCTTCTTCCATCTGCTGGAGGAGATCTTTGATCTTACTCTGGACCTTCCTTAGAAATGCTGCATTAACCTGAGCAGAAGAAAAGAAATACTGCATGCTATCAAGTACAGGGATTGTACAGTACAGTTATGACTTGTGTTTTAGCACAAGAGGTGCACTGATTGCAGTTTTCTGGTCGATCACCAACTTTTAAAAAATCTGACCTGCCGATTTTGACTTTGGAGGATACCGATTTTTTGTCTGAAAGGTCGCTAATCATATAGTGACAAATTTGCTAATTTGGCAGCAGTGGGGTGACTGTTGTTAATCACACAAGTGCAGACGTGACCTGGTGGGAGGTCTGTCAGTCAATCCTCTCTCATAGCTGAGCAACATGGTACGGTGGCTGATCATTAGACCTTTGTGGAGCAGATGAAGACACTAGATAAGATCAGTAGATACATTTCAACCGATTCCTGATCACCCAAAATCAGGGCCGATTATAGGTGCTCCCCTGTTTTCCAATGTGAAATGATTGAATTTGTGTCTGGCTGCTGAAGGAGGTACAGTTATCAGTAGGCTCTCTTGTCCCTACTGATAACTTTGCCTTTGGACCAGGGCAATATGCCCCCATCCGACCCCAGGGACATTAGCAGTATTCTACAAAGACTTCAGTCTATAGAAATGAATATTCAATGGCTGGAGGTGAACTTTGAGATCAACGCTACCTGTGAAAAAGAAACTCTTCCTCAAATCAACGGAGAGGTCATATGCACCAAGCAGCTCACCCTGGAATGCTCAGGGTGCCAAGCTGAAACAAAAGTCTCACAGCGTATCCCATGAGACGACTAACAGGGAGAACCCCTCACCTGGCTCTGAGCTGCAACCCACCTTCAAATTCAACACCTGCTCCACCAAAGAATAATAAACAAGCAGCTGGAACCAAAACGGCTCCACCAACTCCACTTCCAAGGACAAAGCGACCAGCCCGAGCCTCAAAACATTATGACTCCGTGGGAATCCCACTGAAAAACAGATTTTCTGCACTTCAGCCTGAGCCTCTGAGTGAAACCTCGCCTTCAAACATAAACAATGAGGCATGGGCAACACATCCACCGCCTAAAGCTCCAAAGGACAAAGCGACCACCAGGAAAACAAAAGGTATGCCAAAAGTGCTTGTTGTTGGAGATAAGGCATTAAATGGAATCAGTCACGTTTGCAATCCCAAGAAAACGAGAATGATTTCTTTTCCTGGTGACACTGTATCTGATTTAACGTGCAAAGTGCTCTCTCTAACCACTGATCACCCAAATATTGAGACTTTAGTTGTGCATGTTGGAGCCAACGATCTGGCAAAGCAAAAATCTGAGATTTTAAAAAAGGACTTTAATATTCTTCTGAACACTATGGGAAAATTAAAAATTTCAGACTGAAGAACTTTCGGCCTCCAACTCACTTAAACTAGCTCTTTTAAATACCAGATCTCTCTGTGCTAAAGCTCTATTAATTAATGATTTTATCACTGAGCATAATATTGATGTTATGTTTCTAACAGAAAAATGGTTGAATGACAATAATGAACCAACCGTACTAATTGAAACAGTGCCTCCTAACTACAAATTTTTAAGTGAGAATAGAAAACATAAAAAAGGAGGAGGCGTGGCTTCAATATTTAAGAATACCATAAATTGGGTCTTTGGGTCATTTCACCTCTTTTGAGTATCTTGGAATTGAGGTAAAAACTTTGACACTAACTTTAAACAAAACTCCAACATGGAAAATTTCTTTACTGACTTGAATGAGCTTCTATCTTTCATATGCACTGATAATAATTGTTTAATTGTCGGTGATTTCAACATTCATGTTGACAACCCCCAAGACAGAAGGGCAAAAATATTTTTAATATATTAGAGAGTTTTGGTCTAACACAACATGTCAAACAAGCAACACACACTCGAGGTCACACAGTAGATATGGTTATCAGTAAGGGTGTGAATATTTTCAATGTCTCTGTAACTGATGTCGCCCTGTTGGATCATTTTGCTGTTATCTTTGAAAGCTCTTTATCCATTAACCCACTTAGACAAACAGCAACTATCACAAAACGTTATTTCACAGAAAACACAGCAGAAACATTTAATCAAATCTACTCTTCTTCCTCACCCTTAAGCTGTAATGATGTAGATAAGTTGGTAGATGATTTTCAGTCTAAAGTTTCAGATATCATTGCCCCCATTAAAGTGAAGGTTGTGTCTAGTAGGAAGAAATCTCCATTGAGAAATACACAAACAGTTCAATCAGCAAGACAACTCTGCTGTAGGGCCAAATGAGAATGGCGTAAAACTCAACTTCATGTTTATTATGAAATCTATAAAGAAAGACTACGTAACTATTACTCAACACTAAAACATGCAAGGGAAGCTTTCTTTGCAGATATCATAAACAAAAACATTAACAAAGCTCCAGCTTTATTTGCAACAGTCGACAGGATCACAAACCCTACTATGACGTTACCACCTGAACTTCAATCTAATGCCTGCAACAAGTTTTCCAGCTTCTTTTCAGAAATAATTAAAAAAAATCAGAGGATTAATCAGCACATCCACTCTAAAGCCACTATTAATGCTGCACCCAAACAAAACAAATACAGGAAAAATGACCCAATTTCAACTACTTAATTATAAAACCCTCAAAGAAATTATAAGTCAATTAAGCTCCAGTTCCTGCTGTCTGGATGTCCGACCCTCACATTTCTTTAAGAAAGTCCTGCCTGTCATTGCTAATGATCTGATCCAAATAGTAACTCATGGCTCTCATCGGGTGTTTTTCCCCCAAGCGTTGAAAGCAGCAGTTATCAAACCACTGATAAAAAAAAGAACAATCTGGACAAATCACTACTGCAGAATTACAGGCTGACCTCTGACCTCTCATTCATCAGCAAAGTTATTGAAAAAGCTGTTGAAACAGTTACATAGCTTCCTGACGGCATAGTTAGCTCAACCGCTTTGACTCCTTCCAGTCTGGTTTCTGATCTCACCACAGCATGGAGACTGGCCTAGTCAAAGTGTTCAATGATATCCATATAAATACGGACTGTGGGAGAACCACAGTGCTGGTTCTGTTGGACCTCAGTGTAACTTTTGACCCTGTTGACCATGACATATTACTGAATCGATTGGAGAGTTGGGTTGGACTCTCCGGCCCAGTGCTCAACTGGTTTGAATCTTACATAAAGAACTGGGATTTCTTTGTTTCAATTGGAAACTTCTCATCAACAAGGTCAAAGATCACATGTGGGGTACCACAAGGTACAATCCTAGGACCCCTCCTATTCAATATTTATATGCTCCCACTAGCTTAGGTTATAACAGGAAATAATATTAGCTACCATAACTACACGGATGATACATACCAGGTGACTCTGAACCCACCCAGTTACTGAATAAATGCTTAGAACAGATAAATGTGTGAATGTGCCAAAACTTTCTCCATCTGAACAGAAACAAAACTGAAATTATTTTTGGACCTAAAGATGAGCGATCTAGATCCAATGCACAGCTTCAGTCATTACAACTAAAACCTAGCGATCAGGCACGAAACCTTGGAGTAGTGATGGACTCTGGTCTGAACCTTCAGAGCCACATAAAGACAGTTACAAAGACAGCCTTCTATCACCTGAAGAACATCTCCAGGATTAGAGGACTGATGTCTCAGTGAGATCTAGAGAAACTCATCCATGTGTTTATCTTTAGTCGCATCGATTACTGCAACAGTGTCTTCACAGGTCTGACTAGCAAATCAATCAAACAGCTGCAGCTGATCCAGAATGCTGCTGCTGGCGTTTTCACTAAAACCAGGAAGTTAGATCACATAACACCAGTTTTAAAGTCCCTACATTGCTCCATGTAGCTGAGAGAATATACTTTAAAATACTGTTGTTAGTTTATAGATCACTGAATGGCTTTGTTAGAAATTTTAAGGTTTTATCATTTAGTTTACTTTATCTTTTATGTTATCTTTTATGTTTTTATAATCAAGAATGTTCAAATTATAACTGCTATGCACAGGACATACATTTTAACTAGTTTTGACTGTTCCTCAAGTAGTGTTTTGTTTTCTTTATTCATGGGATTGGGGGTGGGTTGAGTGGAATGTTCCACTCTCCAAATTCTCACCTTGCTCTCAATAAAATGACCCACCCTTCGGTAGGGGAGTCAGAGCTTGCTGACCTACGGGCCTAAGCGGTTCGGAGGCCAGTGATCTCTCCCTTTACAAAGGTAGGCCATAAAACTCATGATCTTTGTGTGGTTCATTTTATAGGTTTAAAACACCCCAACAGGCTCAGCACCACAATACATTAAAGATCTGCTGTTGTTCTACCAACCTTCTAGACCGCTCAGGTCTTCTGGTTCTGGTCTGCTCTGCATCCAGAACCAGAACCAAACGAGAAGCAGCATTCAGCTTCTATGCACCACAAATTTGGAACAAACTTCCATAAAGCTGTAAAACAGCTGAAACACTGAGTGCCTTTAAATCTCGACTAAAAATCCACCTGTTTAGAGTTATATTTGAAACGTAATCAATTATGAATTTAATGATGGCACTTGACTTAATGTAATGCTTTGATTGTTGATTCTATGTTGATTGACTCTTTGTTTTTGTGTTTGTTATGATGTAAAGCACATTGAAATGCCTTGCTGCTGAAATGTGCTGTACAAATAAAATTTGATTTGATTTTTGATATGATTAGAATTATACACTGAGTGCACATTATTAGGCAGCTGAGCACGTCAGCTAATTTTTATTTTACACATACTTTCCAACTGAAAGTATGTGTAAAATACATATTTTACACATATGTATTTTACACATATGTGTAAAGAGGGGAGCCTTTAAAGAAAGCTCCCCTCTTCTTTAAAGAGGGGAGCCTTAGGATATCAACACAAAACCTTTCACAATAACCAAGTAATTAATATGATAAATTAAAATAAACACTAACTTGCCCACTAATGTGCAGTCAGAAATTGAATGGAGAACCATGGAACTAGACACAGTAAACAAATCACTGAGAGCACTGTAGCTGATCAATTAGAATTTCATTTTTTAAAATGCAACTTGCCTAATAACTGGACAAACAGTACACAATTCCAAATTTTACATTCGTTTTTAAAAACAAGCTTTGGGTGCTCAAGCTTCTACTTAATTTCAATTTTATTTTCTATTCCAGATATTTTTGCATTGCACAAAGAGGATATAAAAAATGACATCAACATCTCAATGCTTTGACTTAAGCTCAAAAAAAGGCTGATGATAGAAATATGGTTACACCTGGCTTACAACAGGTTCTGGCATCAACAAAAAGGATAACATTACAGCATCTGGATGGACCTTGTCAAGAACCTAATCTAGAACCTGTTGAATTTGGGACTATCCCTAAAAGTCACATTGTTGCCAGAAAACGAATTCTACCAAGAAGGGGACGTTTACTTAAGGAAGAATTGTGATCGATGATTGGTCAGTTGCTGTTAAATTCATTATGGCACCAGAAGAAGCCAGATGTGGACGTAAAGAATGGCTGAAAATAATAATTATGAAATGATGAAAGAAGTCCGTGTTAGTGAAGCACATCACACCTCATTCCTTCGACTCCTAGTTCTGACTCCACATCCAAACAGACTTCACTCCAGAAGCTGCAGTCAATGCTCCACTAAAGGCCACTGCTGTTAGCTGGGCTTTCCTTTTATCAGCTTTAATATGATATTGTGGTGATGCTGTGAGCTCTGAAGAACTTTTACATCAATCCATTAACGGTGGCATCCATTATTCCCTTATTACTTCCATTATCTGCACTGCTGTGTAATGTCTATGTTTACAAATGCCTGGTAATCACTTGATTTATATAATCAGCTACTGGCTGCACTGTCCTTTTAAAACCATTTCCATTGCTATTTTTGGTTGCAGTTTTGAGATTCTTCTTTATTATGTAACGCTAATAGCCAGGAATTTATATTGTTATTCTTTTTCATCATTTTTGCAAGTGAAAACGTCAGGTTTTATTGTTAAAGTTTGTGTCAGTGTTGGTTTATCTCAAGGTGGGTTTTATCACATCCATCGTAGTTATTTAGTTAATGATTTCAAGACCTACACACCACAAATCACCTACTTTTCTAACCCAAGCAAAGAATAGTTGGAATTAAAGTTGGAAGTAGTTTATCTTAACTCTTCATTTATACATTTAAAAAAGTAAACAAAATGTTATTTTGTTTTGAGCCAGAATATTCTACCATTTTTTAGTTTCCCAAAAAACAAACTAAAATCTAATGTTCCAAACTGGATCCCTTAGCCATTAAAATAAAAGACAACAACACATCACTTACCTGATGCTAACATTTAGCACAAAGATTGTTGATTGGTTTTACAAATACAACATGTAAAAACAGGAAAGAAGGGGAGAGCTCGAATCATCCAGGAATTATCTGGGAATCATCCAACTTCTCCTGGCATGTAGTCAACTTCCACACCTTACATCACCGGTAGACTAACTGCACTGTATCTAGTGTAAAATTTGGTTGTAGGTTATCATAATCAACCCTATTAGATTAAGTATGGGTGTCATCAGAGTATCATTAGAAAAATACTGGATCTGATCTCAAAATTGCAACTATAAAGATTTAACAATGAATGTTTATTTCATTATATTTGTTTTACACTCCATAAATATGAATAGTTCACGTAACAACTAAAATAAATCATGAATGAAAGGAGCAGAAAGAAGCATAAACTTATACCTACCCTCTAATCACATAGAGAGAATAGTAGGTTCCCAGTTCCTTGGAAATTATAATTGCTCTATCTTTTTGTAAATATATTTTTAATATTGTTAAATTAAACAAAATGTATGCACTTCGTACATGCAGGCATTCCAACAGAGCATTATTAAAAAAAAAAAATTTGTTTAGTAATCCCTTTACCTCATTCTTATTTAAGATAGCAATAGTTTTGAACTTTCTTATGACTTATATAAGATTTACATGATAAATGTTCATCAATGAGATCACTCAAAAATTAACTGTTTTTAGTTTTTTGTATCTCAACGTCTTCAACCTGCAATTGTGCATCAGCAAATGTTTAGAGCTACAAAATGTCATAGACTTCGTTTAACCAATATTTATGGATAATCTGTTACAATATAAAAAAAAATTATTGTCGTGAATTAAGCTGGAGATAGGCATCAGCACCCCTCCCGACCCTACTAAAGGACAAGGGTGTACAGAAAAAGGATGGATGGAGGTTGTGAATTAACGGTTTAATGAAATTCATAATGGAATGCAAGGCTGAAAGTGGAATAGTGGTTAAAGAATTATTAAAAAGCAAATAATGACAGCAATGTTGTCTATCATGTAACAGCATGTTGTACAAAGCAACCGTTTTTAACCAGTGGTTACCAGTTAGTAACCACTGGTCACTAACCAACCAGAACAGGTCATCATAGCCGAAGCTAAGCTAACTGCAGTTACCGCTAGATAAAAAAAACAAAATAAAAGCCTTTATCTTCCCACCTTCCCTTCAGCGTCCAACGGCTTGTCAGAGTCCAGCTCAGCTCCAGCGTTCGAGACAGCGAGTCCCTGCTCCCAGTCAGGATACCGGTTAGGGAAAGAACGCTCTTCCATCTCTGCTTCTGTAGTTGATACCAATTTCAGCCGCTTGGACATATTTTCTCCCATCGCTACGGAAGCTCGGCGGTGACACTAATCCTCTGCAACGCTGTAGGGGGGAGACACATTTCATTCCCAGAGGTGTGGAGTCTTTATTGTGCTGTAAAGCACATATGAAGCTGTACCTGTTGCAGCGCATAAAGAATAAAATTTACTCTACATTAATTTATTTGAAAAACATTAAAAAGCAGCAATCAATCCCGCCAAGCAGTTGATATTATAAACAAAAATGTTTTTATTTTCAGTAGCTGCCTCACTGTAGAGTTAACCATACAGAGTTTGTAAAGATCCTAAAGTATTCAGTAAAAAGTGAACGTACACATTATACTTCTGATTCCTTTTAACACTTTTATTGACATTGCAATAAATTGAAAAACTCATTTTCTTCCAAAGTTCCATATTGTTTTTTTTTTTTGTGAGCAGACCAACAGTTTCAATCACATTGCATCAAAAATACTTACACATAATTTTGACAAAAATGTCAAATGTAACTTCACAGACTAGAAGAGCAACTCTGTGAAGTAAGCACAGACTTACTTCACTTTGCAGTTAAATATTGTTAACGTAATAAAATAAATATATTTAAATATTGTTAACCATCACCATATTTAAATGTTGATTCTGGTTATAATAACCTTTGAAATTGTTTTCTTAATTTTTACCCATAAATTTAACCCCCAAAAAGAAGTGCTAAGTGTATTAATTTTCATTTCTGCTCAGAATTTAATCATTTTTAGCGAGTTTGCTTTTCATGATGGGACACAAATAGCAAGCTGATCTTAGCTGCTTCATTAGTTGGATGATCATTTTGCAGCCAGCTAGTTAACAGACATTTGTCCAGGCTCGGTGGCATGGGCGGGCATTGTCCACCCACAGAACCAGCCGTGCCCCCCGGACTGGAAGCTATTTGTTGTTTTTACCTCAGAGTCGCCAACTCTCTATTATTTCTATATCGATTTCGTACAGTAAGGGCTTCCGCACTTCCCATATCTGTGCCTTCTGTCACTTATTTGAGCAGTTAAAATTGTTTAATCCGTTGTTAACACGTCGTAATCTGCTTTTCCGAACCGCCTTTAAACGCAATATGAGCGCTAAGACGCTCGCAGGTTTACACCTTTACGGCAGCGACGGAAACCTGCTGCTGCTGCTGTGCACACTACACACACCACAATTCAGGTATGTGTTAGAATCATGGCAGCAAACCAGCAAAAAGCAAAGAACTTTGCACAGTTTTTCCCCCAAAACTAACCGACTGAGTTGAGTAATGCTGCTGCAAGTAATGCAAGTAATGTTAGCTAAAAGATGACTAGCTAATACCAATACAGAACGTTAAGCTTTTTTTTTTTTTTAATAAATTTTATTAACAAATACAGAATATACAATTGCAGACAGTAATAGTATGCTCGAGGTGATGGGGTAACAAAACAACAGAATTCCATGCAAAAAACAGTTTACAAATCAAATTCATCACTTAAGGTTATAAGTTTTATAGCTTTAGAATTGGCGCACATTTTTAAAGAGTCCAAAAAACCTCTTACATAAATTCTAAAGACAGTGAGGCTGGGTTTGTTTTTAGCAAATTTTACAGGCAAGTATGTGCAACTTGGCCAACAGAATAAGAAAGTTTATAATATATTCTTTCCCAGACATACTATTATTGGAAATACCAAAGAAAACATGTTTAACATTCGAAGGAATAAGTATATAACATTTCCGGCTAAAGAAAACATTAAAGTCACACCAAAATGTTTTGCTGAAAGAGCATTCCCAAAAAAGGTGGGTTAATGTTTCTTGTTCAGTGTGACAAAAGGAACAAAGAGGATCAATATTTGGAATATATTTATTCAGTACTGAATTTACAGGGTAACACCTGTGTAAAACTTTAAGAGACAGCTCCCGTACTTTATCTGAGATAAAAGACTTTCTTGCCAATAACCATGTTTGTTCCCAATTAATATCTGTATAAAGATTGTCCCAATAGAAGATTGAAGCAGGTTTGCTAATAGTAATCCTCTGGATTATTTCTCCAATATGTTTATTTCCGGTTTTAATACTAAGGAACGGGACTGTATAACCAATAAATAACTCTGGAAATCTGGGATATTGGATATGGACTTTACCTGAGGTTGATATAAGAAATTTCAAACCTGCTTGAATAGCATCGAAAACAACAGCAAATTCTTTAGAAGTTACCGGGAAGTTATATTTACAAAGAAATTCACCATAATTAAACAGTCGACCATCCTCATTAAACAATTGTTTTACAGATAGAATATCATTACCCATCCAGTTCTTAAGAAATATGGATTTATGCTTGAAGCAAATATTGTGGTTATTCCAAATAAAACAGTTGTGAGGGGAAAAGTTATGTTTATTAACCAATGTCCAGGATAAAAGTAGTTGTTTATGGAAGTTAGATAAATTAACAGGGAGCTTTTCTATCTTGAAGTTACATCTTAATAAAAAGTCTAGGCCACCCAAGGATTTAAAGACTTGTGTAGGAATCCAGTGCCACATTGAATTAGGATTTTTCAAATATCTTTGGATCCACCTAACTTTGAATGTAAGAATGTAGGGTATTAAAATCCAGAACATCAAAACCAGAACATTATGATCAATAGAACTTAGTCTATTGATCATAGCATTCTTCCTAATAAGATGGGGCTTTATTTTCCAAATGAAATCAAAGAGTATTTGATCAATTTTAGTCCAAAAGCTGTTCGGGACATCAAGAGCTGAACTGGCATAGACAAGACGAAAAAGACCTTCAGTTTTGGCCAGCAGGACTCGATTAGTAATAGTCAGGTCTTTCTGTAGCCATAGATTAAATATTTGTTGACAAGAGGATATAACTGGATCAAAGTTTTTGTTAATTCTTGCTGTTTGCTCTTTAACTACAGTTACCCCAAGATATTTGACTTCAGATTTCACAGGAATTCCTGACAAAGATAATTCATTACAACTATTAATTGGAAGAAGTTCACATTTAAATAAGTTAAGTTTAAGACCAGAGGCTACAGAAAATGTATTTAAAAGCTCAAGTGCAACAGCAATTTTAAACTTATCTTGTAAGAACAAAGTTGTGTCATCAGCCAGTTGACTCAAGACTATAGTTTTTCCTGCAACTGAGATGCCTTTGAGATCACTATTTTTACAAAAAGTAGCTAAAATTTGCATAGGGAGAAGAAACAAAAAGGGTGATACAGGGCATCCCTGACGAATTCCACGTTCTATTTTAAATCTTTTGGTAGTTCCATGGGGTAATTTTATTGAGCTATTTCCATAAGCATAAAGAGTGCGTACTGATTTTTGAAAATTCTCTCCAAAATCAAATAAGCTGAGGGCTTTGAAGATGAACTTATATTCTATCGAGTCAAATGCCTTTTGAAAATCTAAAAATAAAATAAAGTTGTTAGCTGAAATCATTTCTGGATAGTCTAAGAAATCAAGAACTGATCTTATATTATTAATAATATGTCTTCCAGCCATAAAGCCATTCTGAGACTCCTCTATGATACCACTAAGAATGTTTTTGATTTTTTTTGCCAAACAACTGGCTAAAATTTCGTAATCACTGTTAAGTAAAGAAATAGGATGCCAATTATCCAAAATTAATGCATCCTTCTGAGGTTTTGGGATTAGAGTAATTAAACTTTGAGAAAGTGCTGGGGGGAGTCTTTTATTATTAATGCTTTCAATAAATACAGAATGTAAAAATGGAGTCAATTCTTCTGAGAACATCTCGGGGTCATCAATAATTGTGCCATTTCAATTAAGTTTACTAATACCATTTTTTATTTGTCTTTGCTCTTCAAGTTTGAAGAAGTAGCTAGAGTTTTGTTCCCCGTCTTCTACCATTTCGCCCGTGAACGTATAAAAGCTCCTTTTGTTTTTTTAATATAAATTTGATGAAGGTTAAGCTGAAGGCTTTGTAACTTGGCTCTCTGTTGTTCAGATAGATTTTTAGGAAGAGTTGAGGATAATGAAATCAACTCAGAGACCAAGCAGTTTTCCTATGCTATTTTTTTCTACTCACCCCAGCTTTACTTAAGATCTTTCTTAACTCATATTTTAAAAACTCCCAGTAACGTCCATAATTATTTTCAGATTGTGCTAGTTGTAGGAGCTCTGCAATTTTGTTTTTAATTGTTAAACAGATAATTTGTTATTAAGAAGGGAGTTACTAATCTTCCAATATGCAGGGTTCTTTTAGTAGTTCTATCAGGGGAAATACAAACCTGTAACAATATGCCTTTATGATCAGTAAGGGATGCTTGAATAATCTCAGCTTTGCAATTTGAATGTTGTAAGGAGTCAGATATTAGCCAAAAATCGATTCTTGAGAGTTGCGAACCAGCTTTGTTATTCCATGTAGAGTTTTTTGTGTTTGGATTATCTGTTATCTATCCAAATATCTATTAAACTTCGCTCATTCATAAAGTCAACAATCTGAGGATTTATTCTTCGCCTGCTAGGCCATCGGTCAACCTCATCATTCACAGTAATGTTGAAATCGTCTCCTAAAATTATCTTAATATCACTACATTTTTTAACAAGCGCATCAATACTGGAGTTCAAAGTTTCAAATAGCCTGACATTTTCCTTGGCGTTGTTATAACCATAAATGTTACCAATAAGAAAGAAAGAATTATCACATTTGATAACTATGAGAATATAATGTCCAGCTGGGTCGGCTTTGGTGAGGATGATGCTGCTATTAAATTTGTGTTTCAAAATTAATGTACCTGCTGCACGGTGAGTTCCATGGGCCATCCACAAATCTTCTCCCCACTGAGCTTTCCAAAGTTTATAGTCACTATCAATGGAATGAGTCTCTTGAAGCAAGCAAAAATCAGCACCACAATTTTTTGCAAACAAAAATAAAGCTTTTCTTTTAGTGATATCCCTCAGTCCTCGAGCATTAACTGAGAACTTTAACATAGTAAGAAAAAGAAAAAAGAAGAAAAAAGACAAACAAGATAAGTGTCTTGAGTTTAAGTAGAACTTAACAGGGAACATAGAACTTTTCCTCCATATTAGGTTGAATGGGATCCGATGAAACTGTTATTCAATTTCCTTGCCATCCACAAAAGCTCGTCCTCCTACAAAGTATGCGATCTTCTTATCCATGCGGGCTTGTTGTATTATTGGTCACAGCCGGCTCCGTTGCTCGCGGTCTTCCACAGAAAGATCTTTGAACAGATTTCTTTGCTTCAAGTAACCAGAATTCTTTGCCATTTTCCAGATCGAGTTGCAGAAAGGCTGCACAGAGAATTGGATGATGATATCTCGGGGGGGGCTGTGGTTTCTTCCTAGATGTTTTCTTCCTAGCCGATAGATTGAATCAATCACCTCCAGAACCTTCTCTTTGTAATTTGGGATTATATTCTGACATACCTCCACCACTTTGAGCCTTACTTCTTCCGTCCCTTCTTCGGGCATACCGCGGAGCCCCAGATTATACCGCTTCTTATCGTGTGCTAGCTCCAGCACTTTGTTTTCCAATGCTTGACTCTTTTCCTCAGCTTTGTTGACTCGGCTGACCGTGGTGTGCAGTGTGCTTTTAATATCTTGTATGTCAGCAGAGAAAAAATTAAAGAAGACTTCAACTCATCGATGGATTTCCCAATAGATGTCCCTTGCTCCTCGATAGCAAGCTTTAACACCGCTATCACGTTTTCTGCTGTGGCTTGCTCCATTTTACCTTTCTTGGTAGACGATGACTTCGTAGGAGTAAATACTAGATTACCTTCAGTTTTGCGTTTTGTTGTAAAGGTTGAAGACGTTACAAATATATCTGTTCCGACAGGAGAAGAATAAAGTTGGAGGAAAGTTCCGAACAACGTCTAAAGGCTAGCTGCCATCTTGTTTCCGTTTAGCTTGTTAACAAGTAGCCTATGTTCAAAAGTGGGTAGTATGGATTACATTCACTTGAGTAACTTGAGTAACTTTTTTGGAAAAAAAAAAGGTACTTATAAGAGTAGTTTTACTGCACTGTACCTTTTTCTTTTAGTTGAGTAATATTCCTACGTAGATTCATTTTTGCCCCCCGCCCCCCCCAAAATTAGCCGATGCCCCACCTGTTAATCTCTTCTGGAGCCGGGTGCATTTGACAGGCACCGCACCCCTCGTGCTGTTGTTCATTTCTTTATAGGCCGAAAACAGTCTGAGTTCTTAGTATTGTCTGGAATTGAATTAATAAAAATGCTGTTAGAAACACTTTAGCATTAAATAGGCAAAACGACTTTAACTAGTCTAACATGGAATAAATTGCTTTAAATACAGATTCTACTGATTTACAAAACCTTAGTTGTGCAATAAAAAGGGTGAATTTATTTACTTTTAATTTTCACTATATTATCTTGTGAAGGTGGTGTATTTTCTTTAGAGAAGATACATGACAATTTGCGATCATAATTTGTGGTTAAATGTTTTGTGGTTTAAAGGTTTTATAGATAAACAGAAATGTGGCCTATTCTTGGTGATTACAAAAAACGTTTAGAGAAAGTTCTAATGGTACTTGTATAAATATATAATATAAATAATCAAATAAATGAGTTAATCTTAGAGCATGCACTTCAATTCTCTCTGTAGAAACCCAAATAAAGCAGTGAAAGTCACCTTGGACATATTTATGCTCTCAACAAGGCTTCACCAACTTCAAATCTATTGAATTTCAAACTAAAAACAAAGATTGATTCATTTTCCTTTTGTTTATATGTGAGAGCAAATTCAGAACAATGACAGGCTGTGAGGCTGCTCACTGAACAGTGCTACAGTGTGACCGCTGGCCACTATTGGCTGTAAACATGCGGTACTGCAGGCAGAAACAGATGGAGCTGGAGCAGAGCTTACCGGCGATGCGACCAGTCGGGTTTCACTCTTTACAACTCCAATCACAGTCTGTCCTGATCCGTCAGCCTCCGGGCAGCCTCACTCAGTGCCCCGATGCCCAGCCTTTGCTTGTTCCACTGGAGTGAAGAAGCGTGGGGACAGCAGTCAGAGCGTCCAGGCAGCCATGTGTCACCGCATCACCGAGACGCTCCC
The DNA here is from genome assembly GCA_903067095.1 of Girardinus metallicus. NCBI lineage: Eukaryota > Metazoa > Chordata > Actinopteri > Cyprinodontiformes > Poeciliidae > Girardinus > Girardinus metallicus. The sequence continues at coordinate 1,744 of CAEGAE010024049.1, read as the reverse complement.
TCCTCCGCATCTTTCCCGTTCCTTATTCAACGCACCGAACGATCAGGCAGCGATCTGCTCAGTAATATCAGATCTCTGCGTCCCACTTGCACCCAGACAGGCGCAGTGCCAAGGCTGCAGAAAGCACCCAGCCTCCTAGCCAAGCCAGTCTCACAGAACCTGCACCAGTAACCGCCCCTCCCGATGTGAATGGTGACAGATGGTGTTAGTGTGTGATGCTGCGTTGGCTGTATTAGGCAACACAGAGAAAAAATTCACAACCCACCCACTCCCCAGGCTCACTCCTGCTGTCTTTTCTCTATGGCTTTTTCTTCTTGCATCAGTCATCCATCAACTATCTACTTCAATTCCCTGAAGGCATATTGAAATTTAAATGTATTACCAAGGATACAACAAACAAAACTCATTTGATCTTAGAACAAAAGAACATAAAACCTAAAGATCACATTATATGAGTCTAATACAGAAAATGCAAGAGAAAAACAAATCTACCACTCAGCATTTTACTAAGTGTAACCTTTTTATTTGGTTGTTTGTCACCTAGTACGATACAGAATGAAGAACTCTTCACAATGTGACTTTGACTGCATGCAAGTGGTCCGACAGCTCCACCACCATTCCTCAGAATTCTTTATTTTTCTTTATTTTTTAGATGTGATTGAATAGTTTAAACAAAAAATAGTTAACAATTCCTGAAAAACAAAACAAAACAAAACATTCTTATTCCATGAATCATTCAAAAATAGCATCCAACAACAAAAAACAGTAAAATAACAGATAACTGCCGTACCAGTTAACAGTTACAACATTCACAAAACACCTTTTTAAAAAAATATATATTCATGAATTTATACTTTGAACACAGCCAGTACAATACAGAATGAAGAACTCTTCACAATGTGACAATGCGTCGTGACTGAGTGGTCAGCCACGAACACCAACTGGCGCAGCTCCCACTCACAGGGTCACATTTTTCCAGTCCAACCACGAGAAAACTTTACAAATTATATTTGTAGATGTGAAATGTTCTTACAGTATTTTGTTAATTGCTGAACTAGAAAAATATAACCCCAAGTAAAAAAAGTAGTGAAGAGCTGCCTCTCTCGCATCTACCTCCACCAGCATTCCTCAGAATTCTGGTGGGGGAAGCCGTGAGAGCACCTGAAGGACCCGTTGCATATAGTTACTCATCACACCACAAGGTGGTTCTAATCATATGTTTTCATTAAAAATCTCATTATGAATACATACAGTTATTAATATAATTATTTGACCACTCTTTACCTAGTTTTAGGATTGGAACTGTGATTGCTTCTTCATGCTTTAGGTAAAAAGCTACTTGTTCACTAGGTTTATTCATAATAATATGAGAAACACTATCTTTTTCTTCTAGCATATTATATTTTCATTCATTCTACAGTCTCTTCTCTTGTTTTTCTGTACATAAATTGCCACAGTTGTGAACATTAACAATTTAACCATTTTAAAACATATTTGCCTTCTCTTCTGTTACAGCAGTAACATCTAATCTTTCAGAGTTGGATATCCATGTTCTATTTAAATTAAATTTATTTGTGTATACATTTCCACAAATTGTTGTTTCTCTATTAAAAGGTTCCTCCAATAAACATTTTTTTGGGTTTTAACAGGAGCATGTAATTTTTTATATCCATCCATCCATCCATCCATCCATCCATCCATCCATCCATCCATCCATCCATCCATCCATCCATCCATCCATCCA
>CAEGAE010024031.1:0-10283 GCA_903067095.1 Girardinus metallicus | reverse complement strand
TGGACACATATACACACTTTGTTGGTGTTAAAATTGACACTGTGGGTGTCAATTCAACACTGCCATTTTTACTGTGTATAGTAAATCTCAGAGTAAAATTCCAAATTTGAAGGAAATTAAAAAAAAAAAAATTCTCATCATTCTGACATTTTTTTTTTAATAAAAATTTTCCCATCTTGTATAAGATCAGTGAATACACAAGGTTATGTAAATTAAAATAACTTGTTTCAACTAAATATGCAGTTTATTAGAAGGAAGAGACACTAACAGATTTTTGACACCAAAAAGCCTGCACTTAACATTAGCACAAGAAGGCAAAAGAGAGACAAGACAAATGAATCCAAAACAACTTGATTCAAAAAGAGGCTCAGTAAACTTTTCCTCATGATCAGTGACACCAACTATTACCAAATCTTGGTTACAGCATGATACTGTGGGGCCCAGTCGCCTCCTAAAATAAACAGCTTATCAAAAGAGTAATGAGCTCATACTCTGGAGCTAAAAAAGAGCTGACTTGTCTTTGTTCTTTTTAAGTATGAAGTAAACAGAAAACAGATTTGTCTAGACTCTTCTAAGAAAACTTTTCCCACACTTATTCAAGAATGTAAGGAGATTTTTACTCCCGACTGATGTGCGTGGCACTCTGCTCTTTCTCCAGCACAGCACATTTGGTGGGATGTTATGCAAAGGAAAAGGAGAGCATAACTGCCTGGTGAGTCATGCTGTTTACGGGTAAAAGCGACGACCAGCGGCAGGGAATCACACCCTCCTGATCTGACGTTTCCTGGAAAATCCCGTTTGTTTCATAGAGAGGAAGGAAAAGTACAGAGAACTTTGGAAATAGTTGCTACGATCAGCCGGAATCTTTGTGCGGAAAGGGAGGAGGACTCACGGAAAAGATATTCTCCCAGACACTGGGATAGAAATGTTAGGAATGCAGGGAGGAAACACGCACTTCTATTCACTTTGTTTTACACTGACATTAAATATGAGTGAGCAAGAAAATGATCATCAGCAGGGTTTCATACATTAATTTTAGTGAATAGTTGAGAGGTTCTCCCGCAGCTTTTAAAGCAATAAATAGACCACCACTTTGAATGTTTTGGATTATTTGTTTGCCCTGTTGATCACCTTTTATTCTCACCACAGCAGTAAGAAGCCACTATCAGCCCCATTAGAGCTCAAAAAAGAATGCCTCAAAATAGATTAAACCCAGAATCAGCCCGCAGCATAAGCATCACATGCGGCTTCTGAGGGTCCCCCAGTATCTGGGGGAAATAATTTAAAATAGCAGTGAATATTTCGCAGGTCAGATTGGGAAAAATGCTATCGCCATAAAGAAACAGTGAAACAAAACGTTTGTTTAATGATTGATAAAATAATAGTAATTATCTGAAACTGCTATGCCATTTTTAAGTTTGCCGTTTTTTTAAGATGGTAAAAGTTTATTTTGCTTTTGGCCCAGCATTGCTTAGCTAAACCTTTAAAGAAAATCTGATCTGTTAAGCAAAATAAAAGAGTGTTATGTACTGCTGGTACATAACTCTCTGCTCATGTCTGTTCAATAAAACTCTGTTTAAATATATATGGGCTCTCCTTTTAAGGTATTAATTCAGGCTCATTAGTTACCTTTAAAGCAAGCTGTGGCAAACTCTGAAAGCAAAACAAAAACATGCTCGGCATAAATGAGAAATTAGGAAGGTGCAATAAAATCTCTGCCCTGGACATGAAGATGACTACTTTGAGCATGACCTATCCGTTTGAAAGTTTTATTTTCAAGTCCACTTGGAAAAAGTGCTTAAATTATTCCTCATTTGGTTGGCTAGCAACATGAGTATAGTTACTAATGAGCCCTACTAAAACTTTAAATAATTTAAATGTCAATTTTTTTGATGCTCTTTGGAAAAAATGAAACCGTAGGAGTGACAACATAGTAACATAGGAACAATTTATAAGTAATGCAAGAATCATGAACTGGCCAATAGTTTAGCTATCAGCACTGAAGTTTCCTATTAACACAAAAATGAGTCTAGAGTGAATGTGATCATCTCTAGATCAAACCTAAATTAGTCTCATTAAACATAGACTGGAAAATTCTACACCAAACAGATATTCTTCAAAGAAAGAAATTGCAAGATATAAACCAGAGACTCTTTAAATCTATTAATTTTTTACTCTAATTGCATATTTGTTTGTTAAGGCCCATGATTTTTTTAAACTTTTGTTCATGAAAGCAAAAGAATAAATAAAAAAAAATAGAATTCATAGATTCTGTTCTTGTTCTCACAATCACAATGCTGTGTTTGGTCTCGTGAGCTGGATGTATTACCACACCCTTTGACCTTAGTGGGGCTGTGGTGGAAATTAGCCCCTGGGTCCCTGAACAACCCGAGAACGGTTTTGTTGAAACCTTACAACATTACAAGCTTGTGAGTTGAAAGGAACCTTTTAAGACTTTAAGAGGAAAAGCAGAGAGAAAAAATCTGATTTGCAATTTTAGGTGGCAGAGAGAACTGTTTCAGGAAGAAAAACACATCTTCATTCAATTATGTCTTATTTTTCCTGTTTATACCCCATTTTGTACATCCAACAGATGTGCAAAAAATGTATGATGTTTAATGGTAATTATCAACAAGACTTCTTTTATTCCAATAAGAGGAGCAAAACACATCACAGTGAACGTGTTCCATGTGAATCATACCATAAGTGACCACAAATATTTCACTTTCACAACATTTCACCACAATGCCTTGTGCAATCGGCAACACTGATTTCATCAATCACCAGACAAAATGGTAAACCCTGAGAATAAATAAATATATATATATATATGTATATATATATATATATATATGCTAAATGTTAGGGGGAATTCTCCTCCAGTGCTTTGGTGGCACAATGAGTCAGCTGTTGCAAGTTCTCCCTCCAAAAAAACACATCATCACTTTGGTGACTGAGCCACATGTTAACCTTATGACAGCAGTACACACGCTACCCCCTCCCTCCTCTAGGCTGAAAGGCGCCCACCAGAAACAAAAGTGAATCAGAACATCCTCCTAGCTTCGAATCTGTGGCAGATCTCAGTGGAATAAACCATTGAGAAACAAATATTTTCCATTTATTAATCATTGGACCACAAGTCCAAAATGTTATGCAGAAGATAATGCAAAAGTAATGAGAATCATGTGCCATTATGTCATTGGCCCTTACAGGATGTCTCCCTCATCTTGGCCCAAGAGATGACGATTTCTGTCCCCCAGAAATCGTAATAAAATAAGTGATAAGATAACGGCACTTGTTCCATTGAGTGATTTATTGTTTGTGGAAATATGCCCCTTCCTCCCCCTCCTCCCTCCTGCAATGGACTAGTCAGCCGCGGTGGTCTCTGGTGCCCTTTCTCCCACATGTCTACAATGCAGACCACGTGTTGATTCCGATGTCAAAAACCGTAGGCTGGCATTTTGCGTCGTAGGAACCTATTATCGAGGGCTGAGTCTTAGAAACAACCTATAAGGTTGTGAAAAATGTGCCTGGAAATAGTTTCAGCAGAGACAGGTGGAAATTCTTGGATTATTTCACTTCCGTTTTTCTTAAAAACCGACTGGCGATATATATTTTTTTTTTACTGAAAAACACGACCATTATGAACATTTAAAAAGTGTGTTTTTAATTTCTAATTATAGGTCTTGTCATTTTTAAGTGAGTGTTCCGCTTTGACGCAATGCTGTTATAGGCTATTTTAATATTTTCATAGGTTTCAGACATGCAAATAATTTTACTATAAAGAAACTTAAGGATAATAAATTAAAGTATTTTTATAGCTGTAATTTAGAAAAGTAATAATAAAAAGAGGGAAAACATCTTCAGCAGTTCTGATAATTTACTCACTTCAAATGCAATCACTTTCTGTGCACTATTTTTTTTTTCTTTATTCTACAGCCCCAACACGTGTCCTCTCAGCTCAAACAATCCACAAAGTCAACATAAACTTTCAGAACCACTACCAATAAGCTTCCTAACCGGCCAGTGAATCCAACACCAGCGTGTCTGCGCCTATACATCAGCGTGACAAATTTCAGCAATTTTCTGAGGAATGTCTAAACATATTCTAGAAGAGCAAAAAAAAAAAAAGGAAAGAAAAAGAAAAAAAAAACAATCATACCTCTGTGAACGCGGATATTTGTAGACGGGGATGCGTAAAGGTGGTGGAGTAAGTTTCCTATCCAAGCGGCGAAGTGAGTTGACCCAGTCGGCGAAACGCGGCAGGAGGGTAGTGGTGTATCCTCGTACTGAATTAACTACAAAACAACAACAATGTACCAACATTCCACGTTCTGCTTCCGCAAGCGCTCACGTCACCGATTCCTCGTGACCGCCCCCTCCATTCATGAAAATAACTTTCTGCTGACGTCAGTCTAGAGAGGGGGGCCCGGGGCGGGGGGGGGAGGCCAGAAATAGAAGACAGATACTGCTGGCAACCGCTTTTGCTTACTTTACAAAACAAATCAAAGTCGGCTTGCCAGGAGAAACTTTAGCAGTTTACTTGCTTTACTTGTTGCTCTCTCCGCCAGACGAGCCGCCTGTTCTGTGAGTGGACACTTTCATGGCCAGGTTTGAACTACAAGGTATTCAAAAATGTGCTTTAACGGAGGGAAAACAGCGACGCCCCCCTTCCCACCCCTCTGTCTGCCTTTTGGGAGCAGCAGCATTCCATTCCTGGGGAAAGTATGCGGAGTAGTAGCCCAGAAGTCACAGGATTTCTCTTATTTTAACTGCAGCATGTGGCGTCACTGCTATTTTGGGTAATTAACTAGTGACCTTAAATATGTTAAGCCATATAAGGTAGAAACTTTTATTGATTTGCCAGTTCAGCTTTTCAGCTTAAAACAATCGGATTTATTTGACACTGGTAATAAAAAGAATAAAAACACTCTGTTTACACTTTAAACACCTACATGTAGCTCACCCAAATTATAAGCAGACTTTGCCTCTACATGGGGCTTTGCTGGCCTGGGGGTCCAAGACCACTTGAATTTACACAACAGCTCAAGGTTGCAACTTTGAGCTTCATACTTTTTGACTGTCGGTCATTTCATTCCTGACTTTTGTCTCTTTCAAAATGGTTCCTTCATCCATATGACATTCTACATGAACCAGGTATCAGTTCATTTAAAGTAATTTTCTGTCTATCTGTTTACAACCTGCAGTGAGGAAAGAGGATATATGACGTTGCTAAGTATATTTCACACATTAGATTTATTTTAATTTGATCAGGAGACATATGTTGTTTTTAAAAAATAAAAAATAAAATGGTCCAAACTGGGGTCAAAACAGCAATCAGTGCAAGTAAGGTAACATGAAAAATATTCAGTAAAATAATACACAATGAAATTAAACTATACATTGCCATGATTTATAGCTACCAGGACAAATTAATTGATAAGCAATGGCAATGGAGTTGACAAGTTTATAATTTTTTTTACTGGAATGGCAGCATAAGTGATGAAATGACAATTTTTTGGAATGGATATGCTCAAATGCACCACCACTGATTTACATCGCACATTAAACCACCTTCAGAATTTGAAAGTTGCAATAACATGTCTACATTTGATGCTAGTTTATTAATTTGTGCTTCATGTGTCTGAGCTGAGGGGCACAGTTCATGAACACACTGTCACTCTTTGTTGGTATAGATCAGTGAGTAATAGCCTGGTTTGTTTGCCTGTGAACTAAACATTAAAACTTCCTTCATCCTGTGATGAGTATAACTGGAAGTGGACCCCCAAAAGGAACTCTACTCTGGGCCCCAAACCACATTTGGCCTGCCTAAGGGCGACACAGTCAAAATCAACAAAAGAAAGGATTACCCCCCCCCCCCCGTAAAAACACTTGTACATTATTTTGTTTATATAAATATTTATCCTTTAAACTTGTGAAATAATTTATGCACATTGTAAAGCATCATCTCTTTACACCTTGCAGAAATATATTGTAATTCTGTAAAGTGTGTGTGCGTGGGTGTGTGGGTGTTTGTGTTTGTTTGTCATTGACCATTTTAGGTCAAACACTGTTTCATTATTGAAACTCTTTTGCTCCGTGATGCTTAATTTTTATTTTACGACACTATGTTTAGCAGCAAATGAGGAACTGTACAGAGAAAAAAAATCCGTCACACTCACACAGTCACATGCATGATGTTATCTTAACCTTTAGATACTCCTTGACTTATGCCTGATTAGTAATTGCTGAATTGAAATTTGTAATTGCATTTATTCAGACAAATAGAAACAAAACAAGTGTGTCTTTTACTTGTGATAATGGTCTGTTTTACCCAGATTACTTACATTAGAGGAAAATATTCATTAGCAATGAGATTTTGAACTCACAAAGGAATGTTTATCCGGTATACAAAGGGATTCTCGTGAAACTGACTCAGATTTCTTTTATTTTACTCTGTCTTTGCACCATACTGACAGGTTGTAACATTAATGGTTACTGTTCCGGTTTATCTTATATGACTCCGAAGAATAGTATTTTCTTCTAAATCATACGTGGAATCAGTTATTTGCTGAAGATGGTGAGTCTGATTATTGCTTGTGTATTGCAACATGTTTTAAAGCCAAATGGCACTTGAACCTGATGACTAACAGTCTTTTGTTTTCTCAGCTTGTATCACTGCCTCATTAACCACAAGCAGCACCGCAGCATTTCCTGTATGTAACAGTCAGGCAGATGCATGGGTTGATGAGCCGATCCACCTCTGCTTTTTTTTTTTCAATATAGAGTTAGACGGAAGAACAACAACTCCGAATATTTAGATTTGGAATCTGAATCAACCTCATATATAGTAACTTTATACATGTTTTGATAAACAAAAGTTTTCTCGCAATTTTTGGAAGTGGTAATATGCTGATAAAGTGATAGACTTTATCACTTTAAGTCTATCACTTTATAGATAGACTAGATGTTAAAGTTCATAACAACGTGAGCACATCCATTGTAAGATATGTTGCATTATTCCATAATTGGAGCTGAGAGAATAATAGCTATTGAATGAAAGTGGCCTGACAACAGTGGCCTCCTAGAAGAGCCTTGGAGAACTTCACAGGTAATTGTTGTGCACTCAGTTTTATGATTGCCAAGTGACAAAAAGTAATCATGGGTATACCAAAGTTGCTGCTGCTTCTTTGCATCAAAAGGGGTTATTTTGACACGGTTTAAGCATCAAAGGAATGGAGGAAAGAGATCAAACAAAATAGTGTACAGTCTGGATGAACCAAAGAGGGGATAAGATTGTATTATTTTCCACATATTGATTTAACATAAATTAGATGACATCAGATCAAAATAAGCAACATGAATTTCAAAGTGTATGGTCATGGCATCTGATGGGATCAGAAACAATTATAGGCCATCCAATATGAAATTATATAGTAAAATACACCAAATTTGCTGAGGAGAAACACTAAAACTGGAACACAAATACTTGATCAGATGGGATCATAAACACGTGAAATTTTACTATTAAATTAATTGAAATTGTAAGAATAATACCACTCCCGACTAGACAATACTGGAGATTAAATTTTTCTTTTTTATTTAAGTAGAGCAAAATTGGGTGAAACGGAAAAAATATCAAAATATTGTTCCAAATACTATTGGATATTGAAGATGGAAGAAAAATTTATTTATATATTCAATGGAGTGTTTGAGTAATGGGATTTCTTTAAATGAAATAAGTCCAGGCTAAAGATGAGTTCACATAAACTGAAAAGAGGTTTAGACTGATGTGGTCAAGTCATATTTAAATCTAATGTCGATTAAAAAAGCTGAGAAAAAATTGAGAAACTGCATCTGAAGAAACATGCAGGGGCAACGTATCACAGAAAGAGATAAGATCAAGCAACTGTGAGAGCATTTCTGAAACTCTGCATCAGTCAGATATGAGATATCTAGCTGCTCTTTTAATTGAACACTGTCTTGCCACAGCAAGCACAATAATGGGGCAAAATAAACAAATATGTTCAACACATCATGCACATTTAAAAAATCTGCTCCAGAATCTACTTTTTTTTTTTTTTTTTTCTGTTGGTTTCTCTATCTGTGGGGTCTGCTTCCCTTTCTGCCAGTTTTGGATTACAGGAAGTAACACTGACTCACTAATCTTTTTTCTCTCTGACTCAGACCGTTGAAGGCAGAAATCTGATCTGGTTGAAAGAGGCCCTCTGTTGTAAAGAACTCTTTTTTGTTACTTCTGAGGACACTAGATTAAAGCAAAAGACCAATGTTTAACTTGCAAGATTTTCTAAGAAAATTAATCAGCATTGAAAATGAAATGTATAATGTAAAAATATTTTTTTAAGTACGTTTTGAATAAGTTTTCTCGGACACAGCTTGCTTAAAAAAATACTTGGCACATCAGAAGGCTGCCTCTGGCGCACCATGAGCTGTACGTCATCCTTAAAGCTGAAGAATTGTTTTTTTGCACACTTGTAGACTCCTAGAGTGACACAAGATTTAATTTGGAGCACTTACTGGACATTCCACTGACTTCACCAAAATGTGTTTCATATAAAAACACTTTACGTAACCGGCTGGCAGCACAGAGCTGCATGGAAAGGAACATGGTGGGGTTACAGTAGCAGTGGTGGCAACAGCAGCAACTGGAGAAGCCTTTGTGGATTTATTTCAGTGCTACAAGGTTCTGCTTTGTCACTAGTATGTATTAAATTAACAAAACAGAAGGTTATGGTATTGGAATCTTCATTTACGCATTTCAGTGGGAAGATGGCAAAATCTTTCCATACTAAACCATCTTGTCACAGCTGAGTAAACCCCGAGGAATTAACAAATCACTTCCACTGACCAAGGGTGGGAATAAATATGAACATGAAGGAAAAGAAGAGCTCTGATGCTTCAGTTTTGTTTTCCCAGAACAGAGGCTTTGTGAGTAATGCATAAAGGTGAAAGCTCTGTTAAGAATATGTAGATATTTTGTGTTTTGTAGGCTAAAAACATTTTTTGAAATAATTTTGACCTCTTTTGACGGTGAAGCATTTTTGCTTGTTTAAAAACTTTTAGATCTAGTTTGGCTCTTATCTCACTGATGTTAATATAGTGAGATATAGTCATATGGTCATTTCTGTATTGAATATCTGATATCTGATTCAATTCTCAATATATTGTGAGATGCAGTGTAGGACAGTAACATAATTTTAACAGGTTGATATTCTAAGTAAAAATGCTACTCTGGAACACCTTAAATGATACATCTAAATATGGCTTTGCTTGTTTTTGTGATAATATCTGGTTTTCTTTTATGACAGAAGTCAATCAGAGATAAGTACTCTGCAAAGAGTGTGCTCTTTTGTTCTCCCATAACATTATGAATGCTGTTAAAGAAATTCTTAAACTTGGATCTTTCAAATAGAAATTCTAGTTTATGTCCATCAGGCAGAGCAGCTTAAATAACTTCTTACTCTGATAACTTATTTAAGTGTGATTACCATCAACATTACATGAGAGTTAAGTTATATGTAATAGATTCATTCACAGAAAGTGTAATTTGGAGGTTGAAGGAGAAAGATACATGTATTTTTTTTCTTCTTCAGTCAGAGCTTAGTATGGAAGATCATTATCTTCTTCAGATCATTATCAATAGAAGTGTCTGAAGTGCCCCTTAAGACACTTCTATTGAGAAATAACTTTTTTCTACATTTACAAGTAAAGGTTTTTGTCTCCAAATAGGCTTTGCTCATCTGGAGAGACTGAAATTAACTGTGGCCAGCTTCCATGCCTATTTTCAAAAAAAGCATCCCCATGCATAATACTGCCAACAACCTGTTTGATTGTGGCTATTTTTTTTTCAAGGTGATGACGTATGCTATCATGGATATCTATAATAATACATTTGATGCTTACATTGTTATTTGTCAGTTATGAGGGAATCAAGTATGTTTTACATATGTTTAACAAAGGGATGCAGAAAGCATCAGACAGAGAGAGACAGCAGAGACACAAACAACATTGAATTCAAACTTTAATTGTGACATGTAAAAAGCTTTTCCAAGCTCTGACTCAATCATAAAAGTAATCGCATGACTCATGTTTTGGGGCGATTGATGTAGCTAAAGGCTAAAATGATTAAGGGCACCCCTTCCCACACAAATTATAGGAGGGGCTTCAAGAGGCTCTGAGTTAAAACATGAACTAGATTGCTTTTAATATGATTCTGGAGGCTTAAACATATATATATATATATATATATATATATATATATA
>CAEGAE010024029.1:0-74995 GCA_903067095.1 Girardinus metallicus | reverse complement strand
CTTCCAGAAAACTGTAAAACAGCTGAAACACTGAGTGCCTTTAAATCTCGACTAAAAACCCACCTGTTTAGAGTTGTATTTGAAAAGTAATCATTTATGAATTTAATGAATGTTTTGATTGTCGATTCTGTTGCATGACTTTGTTTTTATGTTTATGATGTAAAGCACTTTGAAATGCCTTGTTGCTGAAATGTGCTATACAAATAAAATTTTGATTGATTGATTGATTGACAACTGCACCAATAATTAAAAGAGCTTAGTCCTCATAAGGAATAAGATAAAGACATGAAAAAAAAAAAAACATCAGTGGTCTATATATATTTATCAGTGTAATAGGAAGAAAGTTCACATATCCAAACAATATGATGAACCTACAGTCAGGGTCACCCTATTTTTATATTCCACTTAGCTTTATTTTTCCACTCCTGTGTAAGATTTGACGTTTAAAAATATGAGATAAGAGAATACTTTATCATGTTTAATATGGTGATCCAAACCCTGAACATTCCGGAAGATCAAAGATAAAGAATCTACACAATTACTCTTTAGTGTACGCTAAGAATAATACATTCCATATTTAAATAAACTGAAGAAAGTTGTGCTGTGTTCAAATATCAGTAAAGTGTAAGAGATGATAGCCAAGAACACGGAACAGAAGAGACCTCCTCCCTCTTAACGTACAGAAATGTTTACTCAAGTTCTCACCAACTGCTTCCCCCAAAGGAAATGCTGTGACCCCTTTTCTCTTCTGGAATCACTGTGACCAACAGAAGGAACAAAAATAAAACACAAGTGACATAATAACTAATAATAGGCACCTGTCCCGTGTGCTAGACAACTTCAATATGTTAATTACTTAGTAATGTTACACAGTAGTGTTAAAAATGCCACCCTATTTTGGTATTTGGGAGACTGATCAGAGTTTTTGCTCTATAATGTCTCTGCATCCACCAGGTTGATAAATATTTTAGTTGCCCTTGATAATTAAGTGGCAGCTATATATGAAGCACTTTGCAGAAGCTCTGTTGCTGTTCCACAACCTTTGCAATGTAAGCCAGGTAGATAAAGATTTGCTGACTGCCATAATTTATGGATATATAGCTATATATAGTAACTTATGGTTCTTTTAATTTAGCAGCAGATGCATCTTCAAAGCAGGCATGTCAGTCCACACCTCACATACTATTTATCGAAAGAAAGTAAACACAAGACCCAAACTTTAACCCTTTGAATGGGGAATCAGAGGTACAATAACACATGTTGAACTGAGACAGTACATGTCAAGTCAAATCCAAAACTAATTCCAGTCTTCTTCTGAAGAAGAAAGACTCTGGCCAGAAGTGCAGCCAGGGTCACGAATCAAATCATATTCAGATTTTTATTACTTTTAAACTTATTGTTTTACCGTTCAGTAGACGCTCAGTATAAGGGCACACCTCGAGCTGTAAAATTGACAGAAGACGTAATGTAAGTATGAAGTAAACTCAAACATGCTCTTGTGAAATTACCTCTATGTCACAATTGTGCTTTTAGACGTCTTATATTTATGCAGGTCGTCCTACAGAGATGTCCTATTTTGACTATTTCTGGAACTGCTGCAGATTTCACCATCCTTCACATTCTGCAACAAAAATTGTTTCATGATTTAGAAATGATGTAACAAGTACCCCAAATTAGAATTTTCCACAGTGTCATCCCAGGAAACTATTCTATTTTTTCCCGGATTTCATATTTTTGTCTTTGTGACCAAGTATCGAAAGAGAAACCATTTTAAATGTTTCCTTTCAGTCTATTGAACCGGTTGTGCAGGGGACAAGGGAAGATATTCATTCTTATGACCCTTTTTACATCTCGCTAGTTCATTCCTCCCTGAAAGCACAGAATCTTACAGAAAGTCCATTAAATCCTATCTTAATGAAGAGAGACGGAACACAAAGGCAACCACTGAGAGGTGAGTGGTGATCAGAAAGGTAGATGAGTACTCTAGCCTATCCACTGATTCCTAGGTGGACAAGACAAATCTTTTGACTTCACCTATGGAAGAGCAGGCTGAATGAAATGAAAGCAGTCCGGGGCTCATCGACTAACTAATCTCTCATCAGGAACATTTCCAATAGTGTTTTGTTAATATACTCCTCAATCTCTTCCCATTGGCTTTGTCTGAAGCATGTGTAGATTCCACTCACGATTTTGTTCACTCTAATGCATAGAGTACAGTTCCCTGAAGGGGAAATGAGAAGTAATTTTCTGGTTCTACTGTCGTCCACTGAAGATGAGCGCTCCTTTAAGCTGTTCTTGCTCTCATTGGTCCAATCAGGACAATTGCTAGATGATGCCTAGGATCTATATTAATTTCAAAAAAGTGCATCTGAAGACTATAACAATGAAAAAAATATTAGTTGTAAATACTTTTCATGTAATTTAAATCACATCTTTGGTATATTTGAATAAATTCTTCTGTTGGTACTTACTGGTCCAAAACTAGCACTGTCAGTGCTTTGTCAGTCTTTTGCCAGGGCCAGTCCTTAACTGGGCACATAAAACAAAAAAGGTTTGGTTTTTGACCACTAGAGACTCATCTCAATTCCATTTCATTATGCCACTATGACTATCTTGACCAGTAAATGTTTTATATATTCAGTGTTTATGCAAATCTCTGCTAAAAAGACATGCTTTAATATCACCAAATTAATTGACTAAAAGTATTTTCAGGCAGGTGGATGGATGTATGTCTTTTCCTTATCTGGGAGAAAATCAGCCTCTTACTGAACAAACTTCTCAGGTTGCTGATGACAGACATTGTCTAAAATGGCCAACAGCTTAGTAAACAATCTCCTCTTAACAACACCAGATAGAGATGACAGGATCATGCCAACCACAGACCCTGTCATCTCTATCAGCTTGTCCAGTCTGGTTGAGTCCTTCTTTGATTTGTTGCCACCATAACATAAAACAGGACACTGGCAATCACAGATTGGTAAAACATCCACAGAAGTTTCTTGCAGATTTCAAATGATTGAAGCCTCCTGGAAGTATAGCCAGTGGTGTCCCTTCCTATACAGATGTTGTGTGTTGCTTGTCAAGTCCAAACTATTATTCAGCCACATCCCAAGATACTTGTAAAGTACTATGACTTCCACCTTCAGAAAATTCTTTTGGGGTTAACTGAAAATTAACAAATGCAGTCCGTTCTCAAGAAAGAATAACAATATTTGAGTCACTCTTTCTCTGAAAACTCTTGCCGTATCTAGTTAAGTTCAACAAATTAACTAAATGCAAATTTTGGTTGCATCCGGCTCTTCAGTACTGTTACGTAAAATAGATGAGGTCCTTCTCACTAATAAGAAACTGCTAAAAGTGTAGTTACTACAAAATGAATAATTTGTGTTGCAGCTACGTTCTATTAAAAAAACATTTTAATGTCCAGATATATTTCTTTCCTAACTAAAGCTATAAAGTCTCCATCTGCAGCAAACAGCTGTGCTGGCAGGTCAAATGTGTATGGCTTTTGAGTTGCAGCCAGGAACCCACAAAATCAGTCCAGCCACACTTTGGACACTCCTGCTTTAATGCTTTTGAAGAACAATGTTTTATTGTAATCATTTCATAATACCAGCCAATCTGTGATTACTAACAACAGTCAGTGGGAGTTAAACGCAGCATTTAGAGCAAGATTAATTAATTTTATCAATTAATTACAAACTGACAATATTAAAACACCAACAGTGTTTTAGGACCAAGTCAGAAGTCGTTAAGCTCTCTTTAACACATTGACCTACAAGTTCACTTTTAGTGATAATCTGATATTTTTGTCAGCCTTTTCTCAAACACCAAATGAGAGTTTGCATTGCCTACTAGTATTTATATTAAAAATTGTGTCCACTATCCAGACATAAAGCAGAACTTGCTATAGGCAACACTATCACTTCTATAGTCACAGCTGTACTGCAGCTGTGACTACATACACAGCTGTGTGTACGTGTGATTGAAAAACTAAGGAAAATGAAAGGAAGTTAATACCATTTCTGTTGACATCCCCTTCTTTTCATGAGATAGTACATTCCCTAGTTCTTGAAACTTCAAGAAACCTAATAGATGTGCTAATATTTCAATAAGGAATTTGTCCTCTGTGAGTTACATGGAAACATTGCAAAGCCTATGATTGATTCTGCACTGTCTGCGTAAATGGCTCATGCCCACAGTGTTCCCACAATAAACCAGTGTTCAGAAGCTCTGCAAGTGGCAAACATCATTGGTACTGACCAGCAGAAAATGAGATCTTCCT
This sequence comes from Girardinus metallicus, assembly GCA_903067095.1. Lineage (NCBI taxonomy): Eukaryota > Metazoa > Chordata > Actinopteri > Cyprinodontiformes > Poeciliidae > Girardinus > Girardinus metallicus. Next base: position 70,710 of record CAEGAE010024029.1, on the reverse strand, counting down.
CTAGCTCCAATATCCGCTTTAACTCCTGTTGTTCTGCTTAGAATTAGAAATAGATAGTGTCAGAGCCCTGAAAACCATTTCCTTGTGTGCATCTTTATTCTTTTAGTGCCTAAAAAGAAGAATGTGGGCTTTTTAAGAATATAATCTAGAGATTCTGTCCCCTCTAACATTATTTTTTGGTAATTATTGTGTAAATATATTCAAAATCACAGCCAAGATATTGTCTTTGACTTTTGTTGTTTTTGCTCTTGTCAGATGCCACAGGGTTTTAAGAATCACAATTTTATCGTGGCAAAACAGCAGAGTTTAAATATTATGAAGTCAACTGGGGATTAACAAGTAGTGCTAACTGACTACTGTTCTATAGAGTCTCATAATCTGCTAATTTACTTTCACGGCATTTCTCTAGATTATTATTTTATCTTACTGCTTCAAGTATGTTTTATTTGCAACTCACTGCAGCTTTCACACTGTTTATTGACAGTGGTGAGTTAACCTCCATTCATCACTATAGATGTTATATTCTTTTTGGTGTTTTTGTGATTTCTTTGAACAGCCCTTTTTTGTGGATAATAAAATATGTTTCCCTGCTTTATCTACTCTAAGGGCAGTTGGAATGTCCATCTGTAATCAGTGTGTTTTTGAAACCGCAAATTTTGTCCAGATATATGTCCACTTGATATAAGTTGAACATGGATGTGTTCTGCTTTCTTCATAATTTCCCTTAGTTTGAGAAATGCATCAGTACAATTGTAGTCTCACACTGTCATGCTGCCATGTGTTGCCTTGATAGTTGGTCTTAATTTTGAAAGCCTTACATAAATTTTTGAAACATTCCATTTTTTATTGTTACCAAATAGCTCAATCTTTGTATAGTCTAATCTTATAAGTGACTGCCAGAGGGATTTGGCTTATTTATATGGATATCTGCAAATGTATGTATCTTTGATTTTATGGCAGTGGACTGCTTCATCCCTAAAAATACCTCTGGTGAGGTTTATAACCAAGATGAGTTGATACACTTCTGACCGTAACTGTAAATAAACTTGATGTGTTTTTTCTCAACATTCGATTTGCATACATCATCAAAAAAGCCTAATCAAATGCAGAAATGTCTGCATTTGAACTTATACTTTCTTTAATCATGCCTAACATTCTAACGTTGCCTGACAACCTGCCTTCGTCCAGTGCTGGTGATGGATGGACTTCCTTTAAGAAATACTGACAGATTGGACATCCTGCACCCCCTTGACACTGCGCTCAGGAAGCAGTCTTACCTCCTTTCCAGGAAGCTGTGCCAGAATTGTGAGCCTGCTCCAGGAAAAGAGAAGTTATTTAGTGGAGGGGGATGTTCCCATTAGGGTGATGAATTAACTAATTACTGGGAGTAAACAGTCCCTTGGAGATAAAAGACAAACTGAGGTCTACCACAAGGGACGAGTTGTATTACAGGCCCCATTCAGTCTAGATTGGGGAGGGATGCACAGCTTGAATTTGTGATTCTCTGTGAGAATTTGTGTGTGTATTTGTCCGTATGTAATTTTTCTTTCTTTTAGTTTTAATCCTTGTAGCTCTTAACACATTTTCAAGATTTTGTTGTATTTTCAGCTTTAAAGCCTATCACAGAGCTGTAGAATTAATTCCATCAATTTCAACGTGAACTCTTAAAAACTACAAGTCACAGCTCACATCTATATTCTTTTTAGAATCTGTGGTGACTTAAAACAGGCTGCACATGTAAGAAACACCTCAAACTCCCCACAGATGAAAGTGAGGACTGAGCAAACTTTCTGCAGATTAATGTCAGACTAGTAAAGTGCTATAGGAAGTGTCTCATTGAAGTTTTTTTGGGTCAAGTGTTAGGGTGTCCTATCTTTTTACTTAGCAAGAAAGTGGATTTTGTTAATATCTTTTGTGTAAAGTTAACTTTAAGTGCAATTCCCTTTCCTTACCAGAGGAAAAAAAAAGATGCAGTTAATGCAAACTGAATATTTATTGGGTTGTTAAAATTTTCTCAGGATACTACTTAACCTAAAGCTGTTTAAAATAAGTGTCAGATTTTTTCAAAGTTCCTTGTACTTATTTTGTATGACATTTCTTGCTACAGTCAGAGGAATTCAGTGTTGTAGAAAGCGAAATGCAAAAGGTTAGGTCCATGTAGATGCAAAATACTGAATTATGCATTCCCATTTGAGTGTGGGTACACGTATTTTTTTATTGACATGTTGCAGATTGTATCGTAAAATGTGTATTGAACTGTCATAAAATTGTGCCACGTCTTATGCACTACTTGTTGTATTGTTGACATATTTTTCTTAAAACTCTTATAATTTTTTTGTTGTCAGTACCTGTCAAAATAAATTAAAAATATGCGAGAGTGCCCAGTAGGGCACAAAAGATAAATCACTAGGATGATTTTATTACCTCCTTTCAGTTACTAAGCTCCTATGGATTTAATCACAAAACCCCCTCTGATCCACAAAACCTTTTTTCCTTAGTTAGGATGAGCTACTTAGACCAACTGATTCTTTTTAATAGATTTCAGCACCCTTGGATTACTGTTGTGAGGTTCAGTGACTGCTGTGCATGGAGATTAGGTTTGAGGTCTGAGGCAAGCCCAAGCAAAATAACTGAATGCACTAGAAGTCCTTTTAAATTAAAGTTGGAGGACTTTCTCTGAATGATGCTGAAATAACTCATGATAAATCTTGATAACATTTGTTCTAATACATGGCCTGCTTTCTAAAACTGCCTGCCTTAGTTTTAATTTACATACACTCATCATGCAGATAATTATATTAATGTAGAGCTTCTTAATGCATTTTGACTTTGCTTCTTGTGGACTGAGAATACAATTTGATGTGGGATGCTTAGGTAAAGAATATTTATGTGAATATTTCAAATGATCATACAGGATATTACATCATACATATTTAGAGTTCATAACTTGAAAACAAAACATTGCTATTGGTATAACTTTTAAATTCAGTTAATTTCAATTTGTTTTAATAGTGGTAGCTTGCAACAAAACTAATTTTAGGAGTTACTAAAAAAAAAAGCTAATAAATCACAGTTCAACTTTCAAATGAAGTTGAAAGTTAAAAGTGAAATAGTTGAAAGTGACTATCTAGGTCAGTTCGCAAACTTGGTTTCCAAACTAAGTCAGTTAAAGGAAAGGTTGAAAGGATTTAATGACTTTATACAATAACTGATGGGCAACTTGTTCAACAATGTATTAAAGTTTAACTCAAATCTGGAGTTTATATTTTTTGTAAGGTGAGTGAGTGAGTGAATGACAAGTGAGTTACCTCATCATGTATTTGGATTTGCCAGTGATACCCATTTCAGTCATGCTTCAGAGCAATCTTGCCCTGTGATCACAAAACATTCCCGACTGGGAAGCATATGAGGAAAGTTGTCTGCTGATAATATCTCAGAGGAAAGTGGTGTAAAATTAAATGTAGTAACAAGTATTTTGGAGTTGTTCAAGATCACCTATTTTACTGATTATAAACCAGGTCCCATTTGAGTATAACCAGGACATACTAAAAAATTGATTCATAACAAAGTAATGTGTTTTGGGTTACCCTAACTGACAACAAGCCCAGGCAGCTATGGCTTCAGTCCACTAGCTTGCAACCATCCCTGTGTGAATGTGAGTGAATGTGGTGAACAGTGCTTTGGGGTCCTTTTAGACTTGATGAAGGATTATAGAAGAACAGGCCCTTTACCATTTTCTCAGGTCTTGTAATGGTAATATATAACTGAATACCAACAGTGTTGTATGTTTTGTGGGTGCTGAATTTCCCTCACCAATTGAAAATTTTGGCTTAAAAGCAGAAAGGTTGTCTGGTAACAAAAGGTCTTTTTGCATTGCAGGGCCCAGTTCGGTCTTGTCTGGCCGCAGTCTGCCCAGTGCTATTGTATCCCAGCCCTGGTTATGTTCTCACTGAGCAAAGTGCCGCCTTGACAGCGGTTGGACATCATCATTTGAAAATACGTACATGTGTCTATGTGTTGGCATTTTCTTTGTGGCACAACAAAGGACTACATTGAGTTCTGTACCCACTTAAGTGGTGAAAACAATTATCTAGTCAAGGGAAAAGGCATTGGGGAAAGCTTTGGTGGAGGATACAGATCGGTAAGAATTAAAAATAGGTGAACAGGAAACATTAGAGCTTACAGCAAAATATATCTGAACTTGCTAAAAGAGGAAAACATACAGGAGACGGTAAAGCCTTAAGGTTTATACCTTCACTGTACTAGATCGTTTTCCAAACCAAACAAAGAAAAACAGGTTGCATATGTCTGGTTACAGTTGACAATAAAATGAGCTCATCTAATGCTTTGACTGGGCTTATTATATGTGAAAAAAAAGCATAATGCACATCAAAAAAATATATAGTTGAAAAAAAAAATAAAATCAAAATGTATTTTTTTATTAAATATTTAAGTAAATATAACCTATGCATCCATTTTTTCTTTTCTAAAATTGCAGCACACCTTTGTGGACATATTTACAAAAGGTTCCACCTTATTCAAGACACTGAATGGTATAACCTATTCAACCAGGAACAAATTACATTTCCATCCTGCAAAATATCCCTGGGTGACTGAACTCATTCCAGTGACCATAAAGTAGCTGACGCACACGCCATCACACGAACCACCATTAACTCAGTCAATGTCCCTTGTACAGCACTGAATTCTTGTCTCTTATCCAGACTAAGCTATTCAGCATATTTTATGATCGATTACACATTTAGTCAAGGGAAGCTGCTTGGCCTTTGGGGATTGAGAAAAAAAAAAAACATGCAAACCCTTAAATGTTTAAAAGCCTTTCTTTAACCTTGATCATGAACTATGAAGAACATGACATCTAGTACGTGTTTTTCATTGTTCGCTGTCCTCCTAAATACATAAATCATTCTTCACCTTGTACAGTCAAGGGTACAGTGGACAATACAGAGGAATATGTGTGTCTAGGTGCTGGAGGAAGTGGGGCAGTGATGAGACAAATATGACAAATTTCTAGAATTGTCAAAATTTTTAGGTCCTCATTTTAAAACCTCTTAAGTGTTGTTGTGTGAAAACTCTTCAAACTTTTTGCTAATGGAAAGATCAACATCCATGGTGCTTTGCAAAAGTGTTCATTTTCCTTTAATATTTTGTCACAATATAACCAGAAGCTTTAATGGTTTAGATTGGTATTTAATGTGTTTGACTAACACAGTGGTGCAAATAAATGTAAGAATGCAAGAAAAAAAATAGAGAGTCTATAAAACTTTGTACATGTGGATCCGAAAACTGTACCATGCAATTTTATTCCCTAAAAGGTATGATGAGGGAAGTAAAATGTACTGGTTTAGCCCAGATTGATTACAGATTGATTAAAAGAGAAAAGGCACAAGGGTGACAGGAACACCAAAACTATGAATTGGGAAGGTACTAAAGTATTGACATTGCCTGTGCCTCAGTTCATCCATTGTTGTCATGCCTGAAACAGAGAAAAACGGCAAACGGATGGCAGCTGCCTTCAGAGCCAGTGCCATGGCAGATGGCAAATCAGCAGGCGGTATTCTGGGAAAGTGCCGGTAAAGTACAGACACAGTGTGGTGGGAAAGACTCAGTATTCCCTCTCCACTTCTCCCACTTAAGCCCACTTCCCTCACCTTCACAGTCTTATCCACCTCCGCACAGTATGGACTATGTTTTGTTTGTTTTTTTCCTTTTTTAGCTGTCAACATTTATCATTTTCCCATATAGCCCAGAGCAAAATTTTCTGTTTTTCATGACAGAGAAAAACATTTTTCATTACAATTTCATGGTAGTTTCTGTCCTTTCAAATACCTCCACCATTTGGCAATTTAGCTCCAAAAAGCTAGAAAACTACTACCAGGGCCTAAAATTGTGACGTGGTGTGAGTGACATAAGGGAAGGAATCCAGTGAGCCTTTTTTCTTGTTGCATATTTCTTGTGACAGGGCACCCTGTGGGTGGGAAATTAGCTCTAAACTCTGAGACAAAAGCGCCGAGACATTCAGATGGTACAAGCCTGAGGTGACAGTTCACAAGTATAAAACGCAGTGCTGACACAGACAGGACACGTTCCATTTATGTTGGCTGTACTAGATCCATTGCACCTTCTGCTCTGTCTCTTTTTCCTATATTGTGAACAAGAAGCCTTTTCCCTCCTCATCCTCCTCTGCCAAGGAATCAGTTTATTTCAACAGGCCCAAAGCAACAATATCCCCCACCACTACCCACCTACCCTCCCCGCCCCTCGCTCTAAATCTGAAGTGTGGATCATGGGAGATGAAAAGGCTTAGGCAAGTAAAGCTCTCCTCTTCCCCTCGATGCACATTTGTGGTAGTTATTCATTCATGACAAAACCCATTCACGCTCTGACAGCCTATGTCCCCACTGATGTATAGTGTCGTCTCCTGCCATGATCTCTGCAATGTGCGGCGGGTCCTCACTGACTCTCTCCCACCCCATTCTCAGCATATCACTTTGGCTCAGGCAGGATGTGACGTTAGGGTTCGGGCTTTATTCACATATAAGACAGCTTTGATACATGACAGAGAAAATGCACTGATGAGGGTGAGCTCCAAGAAATCTGTTTAAGATCACACATCCAAGAGCAATGGCCCCACCGTGTGAATGTGAATGAAGGTGGGAAATTAATGTTCATGCCTCTTTTCTCTCTCTGCATCTCTCTCCCTCTCTGTTATTTATTCACATTTTATTCAGTGAGCACACAACCCCTGCAGTTTCTCTGCCACACCAGGCATATGCGCAATGAGACTGACTGTATGTGAATATGATTGCCCTCTTTGTCTTCTCTGATGTTGAGGTGCAAGAAAATAAGAACTATTTCTGCCGATGTTTGAGATGTGGGGTCAACTTGTAAATCAACCTTTTTGTTGCCCTTAGCATTCATTAGCATACAGAGCACAGAAACATAAGTGTTACCTAGAATAGATTGCTCCCTGTAGTGACATGATAATGTGTTAACGTCCCCTTGCATTAGCTTTACACCTTAAATAAGCCCTGAGAATTTAAGACTTTCCGCTGATACTTTTGGTTGTATCTTTTCGGTTCATAATTATACTGTTCTGTCTCAGTTGACACAAGCAAAATTTTGTCAATGTATTTTGTAAATAATTTGAAAATGAAAAAAGGAAATAGAACAATAACGCTTGCAGTTCTTTCTGGAAGCTAAAAGCAAAGAGGTTTGAGTGAGTAATGGAAGTTTTCAGGGTGCCAGAGGAAGTGAGCAGATGATGATGATGATGATGATGATGATGATGATGTGATAGTGATGATGTATACTTTATTGTCCACAAAGGAAAATTTATTTTGGGCATTGTATGAAAGCAAAGCCTCTTCCACAATTGAATTCACTAGCAACAATAAAAGTCACGTGAACATCACAATAAAATCAAAAAACCCATATTGCTCAATAAAAACACATATTGCACATTGCCGCATACATTCCAGCAAGTGAACGAACCAACAAATCAGACCAGGGCATCAGCAGCATGACAAAACACTATATCCCTCCTTTATTTAACAGTCTAATTGATGTAGGGATAAACTTTGAATTACACAGTAACGTTCTTTAAAGTGATTCCATGCTAAATGTATTGGCTGCTGTGATAATAATGATAAACGTATATGGAATAAATAGCATTTAAGCACACTTAAGCTCATCATCGTCATGAATGTCATGCTTAATTGTGGGCTTTATATGCCTTTGAAAGATTTTGTGTTCCGGATGTAAGAAAAAAACTTCCATTCTTCAATTAGTATTTGTTTCAAGTCAGCCATTGTAAGAACATGTCCAATCCTACATGTTTCCCATTCTCTAAACGTTTTGAAATACTCCCAGACAATTCCCACTTTTTTGGGGTAACATTTTGAAGGAAAGGGTTTGGTCCCCTGGAGTGGAGCTATGGAATTGTCTCTGGTTGTAGAATATGTTATCTCTCTGCATTGAGATTGCCTCCAGTGATCATCAGTCACAAAGGCCTTTTTCTTATACAGACTTTTATTTTTACAAAATACTAAACTTAGTTTTAATTTATTATACTTAGTGTTTTGTCCCGCTATAAATTGTAATACATGACTTCTTTTTAAAAAATCTGCAAAAGGTGTATAAATATCATTATATGCATCCATTTTCTTTTCAAGAAAAATCCATGAATTTAATGGAATCAGACCTAAGTTTAAGAGTTTTTGGATGCAAGTGCAATAATGCGTTTTTGCATCTAAGAGAATATTTATTGGAAAAAATGATTTCAACTTTGCTTATCATCTCCTTCCAGAAATCTCTAATCATATCACACTCTGAAGCACTATGATAGTGTCCCTCTTGCAACTCCACATTGAAATAGGGGTCAGATATTCTGTTGTTATATTTGTTCAGCTTCTCATAAGTTATAACTGGTTGCATTATCCAATTATTTTGCGGTATTATTTTCCATTCATCTCTTGAAATATGCTCGTTCTAATCCACTTTCCACAACTCAAGTCTGGGCGATGTTGTTTCTGAAGAACCAGATAAAAGCCAGCTATAAAATAATAAAATTGGAAGCAATTTTTAGTCACCAATATCTCTAGGGATGCTAACAGTGGCATGTGAAACGATCAGTTATGAGTCAATGAGAAAATCGTTCTTATTTCCAAAACGTAAAATGATAAATAAAAAATTTTCTTTTTTGGTGTGCCAAATTTCAAAACAATTTCTTAAAAAAAAAAAAAAATCTACATTCCCACATTAAAATAGTCCCTTATTTTACAAAGATGCAATCATTTTACAAAATTTCAGCAGTCTTTTTGCCCTTGCATTTTCCTTCTCTATTTGCTAAATAAATTTGTAATAGTCCTAATAGTTGGGACTTAGGTCTTTTACCCAAAGATGTCTTTGGGTAGAAAATAGGGCAATTGGTAAATGTGCCAGTTTGTTCTTAGCTGGGAGATTTAACTAATGCCTCCCTCTCCCAATTTTTATTTATTTATTTTTTGCACCCATTTCCTTCACTGTTGTACATCTGCTATTTGGTAACAATACCTCTTGGTTTGGGTGAACTAGATAGTAGACATATTTTGGTTTGTTTTTAAATAGATTGTCACACTAGTATTTATAAACCCTGGCATTCTGGTTTACATCAGCAGCCAAGGAGAAAAGAAAATAAAGTATTAACAAGTGAAGCACTAAGGATTTTAGCCAATAAGAGTAAGTGTGAAAATAATCCTGTTTTGAAAGCTGGCTTTTATTTTGCTTCTCAGAGTATTGTTAAGATCTGAACAAGAAATGCAATATTAGAAACAGGAGACGGCATGTGGCCATCACAAAAGATAAATAAAAAATCTTCTGTTTTGAATTTAAAGTACTGGGTCCAAATACTGAACTTTGAATTTTTTGCATATTCCTATTTTCTCCCCAAGGTTTCTATAGCAGATATATACTGCTCTCAAATTAAGTTACTTTTAGTCAGGCTCAACAACATCATGTTTATTTTTTTTTAACGGAGTAAAGCAGTCACTCACTGAACCCTCACAAAATAGTTTAGCTAAGAGGATTTGGCTAGTATCTCATTAGCTTAAAGCCAAGAGCTCATTCTGCCCTCACTTTTATTTGGACAGAATTGTTGAGGATTAGCGCTCTAAATAACAAATTCCATCAAGCCATTATATCTGGCTTTATTGACTTTAATTAAGTTTTCATTACTCCTGAAAATATATTTATTGTTTAAGTTTATTTCTTTGATTTTCCCTTTTACCTTGGACTGTGAAAACCTGTAAGGATCATAATGACACCCGAGCCTGACAGTCTTCTTGCAAATACCATGTGGCAAAATGGAAGAGACAGGACAAGCCAACATGCCAGTATCACTACATAGCAGCTCCCTCTATAAAAATACATTACATGCCTTGATGGGACTCTAGCTAACGAATGCTGTCATCGTGTTAGTTAAGCTCTTACCCAGAGTACTCCCTACTTGAGAATGCTTCTGTAAATCATCATAAAACATCACAAACATAACACGAAATGGGATAAGTGCACTTTGAGTTTGATTTTAGTAGCAGCAATATTTTATGTCGAAGCTGTTACTTATAATGCATGTTACTGTCCTGATTTATTGTGGCTATTTAATCAGCATTGCTTTGCAATGGTGACCTATAAACATTTGAGCTTAAATTCTTGTGTTTTACATCAAGCAACCCTCTTCAGTAGGCATGCAATAGCAAATCTCCAATGGATGCAATCTCTCGAACTGTTGTTCTTTTGCACTTTGTTCACCCCAAAATAGTGTACTTTTTATTGTTTTGACTAAAATTAATAAGAATAGAATTTCTTTTAGACAAAAAAAGAAATTAACAAAAGTTACCTTTTTCATGCATAAGCCTTAATTCCTGAAATGTTCTATTTTTTGTCATGTTAAAACCACAAACCCTAACTTATATCATGTAGATTTTATTTGGCAGACCACCAAAAAGTATTGCATATTGTGGAGTTTAAAAAACCTTGATTAAAAATCTCAGAAAACTGCAGGGATGCATTTGCATTACATCACATTGACTCTGACACCCCTAAATAAACTCTCATCCAATAATGGCACAAGTACAAACTTACCAAGGCTTGAGAGTTTACCTAAAATGACAACTAAGCAAGAAGAGCATCACTCAGAAAGCCAGTTTAGAGGCTTATGGTAAATCTGGAGGAGCCACATACAATCTGCATATATGGACATTCTGGAAAGCTGGCAGACTATGTTTCGACTGGGCTGCTGAAACATAGCTCAATTGTTGTGTAAGAACATGTGGAAGATGAAGTGCTGATCAGATGACACCAAAGTTAAAGTTTTAAGGTTGCATACAAAATGTTTTGGGTCAAGTAAAACATAACCTAAACCAAGTTTTAACTTGAACCAACTTGGGTCAAGAACACACCACACTCTACCAACAAGTACTGTCCATAATTGTATTTTCAGAAAATGTGTGAAAGGTTTAAGAGCTATGAATAGTTTTGCAGAGTACTGTAGCTCATATAATTTGTGCTTTGCGTCATAATATACATACGTCTCATGCTTTTACATATACTGCCATGCTTTATTTTGTGAAATTCGTATAGGACATTCAGAAAAATTTACCTGTATGTATCCTACCAGTAAGACATTCAGCATGCCTCTAAGTCTGTGTCACAGTGTGGGACTTGCTAACTGGGCCTGCACAAACCACTCAGCGTACAGTCTTTACACCCTTGGGGAGCTGCAAGAGCTCACACCAGCACCCTGTCATACTTCTTAGCCCTTTTTCTAGTACGAGAAATTTGCCATGCTGCCACTTTTCCCTTGTCGTTGCCTTTTGCTTGTGTCTGACACGTTCCTGTTGTTCATTTTTTATACATGCTGTCTTCCCCACAGCAGCTGTGGCTCTTCCCAGCCAGCAGATGCATTAAATTGGTGTTTACCATCAGCAGAGATTGTGTCCCAGTCTCAAGCAGGAAATAAAGTAAGTCAGTGACATAACACATGCAACTCTCCCTGAACTCCAAAAGCAATGAGGTTTGAGTGGGTGATGGAAGTTCTTTGGAGTGTTAAAGGGCGTTAGTGGATGCACAGTAGCCCTCTATAATGTACTGTGATACTGAATGTATTGATTCAGATTGTCAGTGTAATGCAGGCAAAGTAGAAATGCATTATTTATGAAACTCAGTTCAGGAGATTACAATACAAACAAAGCACACATTTTACATAGTAAAGTCACTAAACTGACCCAGCAAGAAAGCAGCAAATGAGATGTATCAGTAACATTGTAAGTAATATAGACACCTCATGTCTGAAAATATAGAAAAACTTGAGGCACCAAACCAACACATGCATGCAAACACACACAAACACACAACCAAACACAATGGTTTGCCTAAATCTCAACAATTCATATGCGTTCCTTCCAAGGACCATAGCTTACCAAGTTTGATTAAGATCTATAAAATGGGGTGTGCTGTGGTAGTGCAGGGGTTAAGCACAACCCACATGTGGAGGCCTTAGTCCTCAACGAGGCCGTTGCAGGTTCGATTCCCAGCCTTGCGACCCTTGGTGCATGACTTTCCCCCTCTCTCATTACCCACTTTCCTGTCAATTTACTATCAAATAAAGGCTACTAGAGCCAATAAAAGCTTTAAAATAAAAGATCTATAAAATGGCCATAGCAACAACAAAAGCGCACATCAGAGGTTTCTTTGTTTATCTGGAAAAGTAATGTCTGGTAAGAAACAAAATTTGTGTCAAACACCAGAATGTAAAAATGTACTTGAAATATCAGAAAATCCGTTAAGAATATTCTCTCCCTTGGTGTCACAAATGATAAACATTTTATATCATTACGGCAAAATCACATATTTTTATTCCATTTCCTTTTGACAAGCTGAACCAAGAATGCTTGCACATCCACTTCTGTGACATACCTTGCTTCCACGCACTGGTTCCTCTCCAAAAGTTAATGTTTTATATTCATACACAAGTGTCAACCACTGAAATGAGTTTCACACTTCCAAATAAAAAATTGTCAAAACACTAAGACATTTTTCAGCTGGAGTGAGTGCAGCTTTAATGTGCCTGCAAATAAGCTCACAAATCTCTAAAGGCCTCGGCGGCACTTTCTTGAAACTGCTGAGAAACATTTTCAGTATAGAAGATGTGATGTTGCTTGAACAGTTTACGCATTTCTGTAAATGTGATTACTCCTGTGATGCATTTTAAAAAAAATTCTACTGAATTGTTGCATCCAACAGCAAGCACCTTCTCTAATCATGTTTCAGATTTGATCTTGTTTGATTAGTTGTTTTCATCATAGTTTTCTGGTTGTCTCTGCAGGTTTGCTTTTAACTCACTCAAAACTATGTTCCAGTGACAGACAACAAGGGAAATTAAGTAATGTGCTTGGCACCGTGCAAAGTGAAGGGGTAATGACAGGGACTCTAGTAACTACATATTTTCCTGGCTTTCTTCCTCTTCCAGGTCTTTTTAACCACTTCACATCCATCCTCTCAGTGCAGCCAAAGTGCTGCTGCTGTGCTGTTTATGTGTGAGTAAGGACTCCATTTTGGGCCATTATTTCACTCTTTTATTTAATTCCCCAACGTTGTTATCAAAGCTTCCAATCATGAACCCCTTTCTCCCACCACTGAATGATTGAAAAAGGCTGCATATTTCTTCAAAGCTTACATACACATCCAACATTTTGAAATATTTATGAGGGTTCATCTGAAAAAGAGGATGAGGTCATTACTGATTTTCTTGCAACACCTTCCGCAGTAGAGTTTCTTTTTGTATCCTTGTGACGAACTGAAAAAAGAAAGAGGGAGCATCTTCACTTACTTGGTCAGGGGCCAAGTGAAGACTTTGCTAGTAATCTTCCCAGCTTGTACACCAAGATGGAACTGACAGTTGAGGTAACTCTAATAAAAAGGCAAAAAGGGATGCAGAAAGAGCAACTACCCTCCCCTCCCCCAAAGCCCCTTTCCATCTTTTCATCTTCTTTGCTTTGACAGGTGGTCGAGAGCAAAACAAGCAACTCCAACACAGCGCTCAGAGCATAACAATGCAGCAGAAAATGGGTAATTAACATAAAAATGCCATCTTGTGCTGTGCTTAGACAGGGAGATTTCAGTATACTGGAAAACACCTGAAGCTCAGATGTTTGTGCAAGCATGTGTTTACCCACAAATGTTAATTATCTCTCTTGTTTCAATGATAAGCACTAATTTTGCAACTTTGTTCTCATTTCTTTTCCTGTTGAAACCTCATCTTCCATTTTTTAAATATCAGCAAAATTGAATGAGTTTTGAAAAGCCTAAATATGAGCTTTTAAGCAAGTAAGAAACATGCTTTGGGAATATGTACACAGGCACCTTTGCAATCTTGAAATAATGGAGGAGGGGAGCTTCATAATCTCAGTGGACACATCATAAGTAATAGGAGCATTTAGTTGCTGGAGGAACGTAAATCTTTAATGAGTTTCTGTCTGTCTCCACAACACCATGTCTCAGCTACACTTTCTGATCTGCTGGATTTTTATTTGAATCTTTAATTCAGTACAGATTTTTTTGTGTGATATGGCATGTGTCATATAAAATCCCAAAACCTCAGCACCATCTACAGTCAAAATCAAAGAATAGATTTAATAAAACTAATTTCCGGAAGTTTACTCAAAATCTCCAGGAGAGAAGCCCTGGCAGACTTCTTATTTATTTAGTTTTTTATGTACATGGATCTTCCACTAGCTGTACACTCATGTCAGTGGATCTGAAAAGATACAGTGAAATACTTCGTAGGATGGTTTTGTCCAACCCTGATATTATATAATTTTGTTAAGAAAGCTCATTTTACAGGGCAGGTGATCAGGTAATTCAAATTACTGCAAAAACATGCACCATTTCAAATAAATGAAGTAGTAAATATGAAGGAGTCTCAAGCTAATTCAGATGTTTAGTTTCCTCAATAGGACAAATGCAGTATTAAGTACTTGTACTTTACACAATTATAATATTGATTACATGTTTTTTTTTATTGGAATTAATCACATAAGGGTTTACAAAATTAATTATAATTTTTTAAATGTTCTTAATATATCTTAAGTTTATTTTTTTTCAAGTTGTTATAAGCATCAGGGTGGACAAATACTTTTATTATGAAAATGTATATTTATTGTTGGCCTGGAGTGGCTTCTTTGGTTGTGGCCCATCTGGTTCAAGGCTGCGTTAGACTTATGCTTAGAGATTGTATTCTGCATAACTTGGTTGTAACAAGCTATTTTTGGACCTCGCTCTGTAAACCAGAGACATGGTTTGACACTCCTAAGAGTTAAGCAGCTTCTGAAAATACCCCAGCCAACACCAACAACCATGCCACTACTAAATTAACTTAAATCTCCTTTTTACAACATTATAATCATCATTTTGAACCTTTGGACGTCTTTAACGTAGCTAGAGGCCTCAAGATATTGAACTGCAGTCACATGAATGACTGACTATTTATGTTGAACAAGTTTTCCTTTCCACTACTGTGGAAGAAAAGGGATGGCTACAAGGTCAGAGATTTGACACAATGTCTTGGACCTCCCCAGATAGAAAACATTTTACTTGATTTGAATTCTAATGTATTTAATTAACTTTCAATTATTTTATATGATTGAAAGTTAAGTAGACTGAATCAGCTATATTTCTTTTTATAAATTGTAAATAGCCATTATATAAATAAAATTGGTCTCAGTTAACAGCCAATTTAACTGGTGTATCTCATAAAGCCAGCAGTGGGCTTAAATTTATTGGTACATTTGTGTAAATGTTTACTCTGTACACAGTTCTATTAATTTAAATGACAAAGTGCTGAGCTAGTGTTCATTCCAGTTTAATGAATACATACACTTTTTTATTCTGTACACACACTGAATGAAAAAACATTTGGGTGCTGTCGATTGTCATTGTTGACAGCTTTGTAAAGGAAGCTGAAAGAGATTGAAAGGTGATTGACAAGCATCATCCATAAAGTTCTTGTTATCCAACAAAGATGAAAAAGTTGTCACTAAAGATTGCTTCTAAAGTTCTATCTCCTTTGTCATATGCTTTCAATGGATAAGCATGTTGTTGGATGAAAGTATTTATCAAGTAGTGATTTTCAGAACTGTATTTAAAAGGTAAATACTGTGCTGCAAAGGTTAAGTATGTGGGTCTAGTGGCCTTTATTTCACAGTAGATTGACAGGAAAGTGGGTTGTGAGAGAGGGAGAAGGCATGCGGCAAAGATCAACAGGCTGGGACTCAAACCCATTACGGCTGCGTTGCGGAGTGAGGCCTCCTTACATGGGTCGAGTGCTCTAGTGCTTCTGCCACTGCCAGGCCAGTATGTGTGTTCTTTTAACTAGAGTAGATTGTAAACTAATTTTACTACAATGGGAAGATGTGAGGTAAATGATTAAGGTAGGCTCATTTTCCTTGGTCATTTAGCCTCATAAAAAGGAAGCTAGAGTTAATTTTAGCTGATTTCTCATTCCTTGAAGAACTAATGATTTGTTAATGTTGTGCTCCACCTTTTGCAGATGATTGTTCCAACAGATCGCAAACCTTAAGAGGACGAAGTGGGATCCGAAAATTATTATTTACTGAAGTAAACATTGTTTTATTGTCAGAGCTTTATTGCATGTTTTATTATCTAAAATTGTTTGGTTTCATTTTAATGTGAGAGAGTGGTGATAAAGGCAATCAAGTTTTTGCCGCTGTTGTACCTTCACAAAACTTTAGAAAACGTTCTTCAGTGATACTTTTCAATGAGTCATTATGGAAGAACATCAGTCTCCAACCTATGTGAAGTTTTTCCACAGATGCTCTGCTGGCCTGATCACACTAGGAGTTTTTCTTGAAGATACAAATGCAATTTAATCACAGTTTGTTGTGCTCCCTTCTTGAAAAGTAATGTTTCGCAGCAGCCTAGACACTGTGCGTCTTGTGGTTAAATGAACTTTTGATAAACTTTCAGCCACGTGGCTTTTAGCGTGAAGTGAATTCAGTCAGGCACAAATGCGTGATTGGCAAATCGCTGAACTGAAAAGTCCTCTTTATTCCTCATAACCATTTGACTTTCAGCTACATGTCTATTGAAGGTTCTTTTCTCACATTTCTTTGCTTGGCTGATCAACCACATCAATGAAATCTGCTGACAGTTCCAAAATTCTTCCATTTAACAATAAAACACTGCAGTGCCTTTAGATACTTTCAGTATTAGAGGAATGTCCCTGTTGCTTACTCCAGATGTGTGGGCTAACAATCTTGGCTTAAGCTCAGCATGCACCCCAATTTCAAAAATTGTACAGGACTTTAAGGTGTCATACTGTGCAAGTGAGGTATTATTTTTGCTCCAGTCATATACAGCATGATGTAAGATGCCAGACTAGTTGCTGCAGCACAATCAGATCAGAGAGGTTCAAAAGACAAGTCAGTCAATCAATGAGCAGCCAGTTAGAATTGCTAATATACTTATTGCTAGAATCAGATGCTATAAAGAGTAGGAGGGGAGGAGGAGAAACGGAGACATGTCAGGACAAAAGAGGACAAGAATCAGATGTCAGTAGCAGCAGTCACACTGTAGAATTTTCTCAGAAATTATTAGACTCAGCTTGGTATTTTTTTCAGTACACAGGAACTCTAAATTGACTCAGTGTGTCTGTGATGAATGGAAGACCACAAATTTAAGCTCATGACCAGATATTTTTTGACATTGTTAGATTTTAGCTGAAATGGTCAATAACCGCAGTGTGAAGATCTGCAAGCCATTCTTAGATCTTCCTACTAATTGTTAAACGTCATGCCAATCCTTACACATTGGTTCTTTCTCAGACAGCTTTGAATAGATACTGATCACTGCTCACCTCAAATAACCCTCAAGAGATGGGGTTGCACTGACTCAGCTCATAATTTCACCCATGTCAAACTTGCTTCAGTTCTTGAACATAACCATTTATCCTGCTTCTAATCCATCCATCCGTCCGTCCGTCCGTCCATTCATTCATTTTCTAACACCCTTGTCCCTAGTGGGGTCGGGAGGGCTTCTAATACTTTAAAGGCCAAAATTTCTCTTGTTGTCAAATATGTCCAACCCATAAACAGGCACCATAATAAAAAAAAAAACTAATAATAATAATATTCAGCATTATTCACTTCAGCTGTTGGTGGTCATGAAGTTATGTTTGATTGGTGTACATGTATAAAACATTAAGCTAACATTGTTATTGTAGTTGTTTACGAAACAGAAAAGTTAATTCAAATTCCACAAAAAGACATGACAGCAAGCTGAGTGTATTTTCATTGTCACAATTTGCCTCCTACAAAGCATTCATCATATGTTTACTAAATATAACTATGGGTTGCATCCTCAGGCTCATCATTGTCACAGCAGGTAGATGGATGATAAGCAGCGTTCATAATTGTGAATTAATTTTTATCATTCAATGGCAGGCAAATAAGGCTTCGGGAACAAGAAACTATGAAGAATAATCCTTTGGTAATGCTTGTAATTTGTTTTCTCTAATGCCTTGTTTACTCCTTGGGCCCTAGGTCATGTTTTCTTTCTTTTTGGAAGGTTTTTTAAGCTATTTCTCTTAAGCAGTTTTTACATGCATTTGTTTGTGTGTTTAGGTATGTCATCATGCTCTACAGAGCAAGTATAAGGGGAAGTTTCCATCTGGGATTTGGTCTTGGTTAAGCAGGTAATTTTTGTAAAATTTTGAGCGTTTACTTAGCAAAATATGAACTGTAACTCCATCATCGAAATTTTTTCTTGTTTGAAAATTTTACATTCTTGAAGGCATGATTAGAGCTATTAGTTGTCTATATCAAACAAATTATGTTATCTAAAATATGAATATCCTTATAATAAATAATTTTCTTTGGTAAACATTTATAAAGAGACATTCAGCAGGCCACATGACAAAAGCCAAGCTCTTTCTAAAAATTGAAAGCCAAGACCTTGACTTTAGTTCCATTCACAGCATCTGCATTTATATGTGCATCTCTGGAGCTTTCCATGTAATAAAAAGAAAGGAGAGGCACAATGGACCTACAAAGTGGCACTCAAATTATGTTTGGTGTTGACTCACAGCACATTTGAGGGCCAGTCTGACATTTCTACATTTTTCTTTTTACTTTTTAGCATTTCTATTGTTACAAAGTACTGTTGTACACAGGTGTGTCAGCAGTGAGTCTTTACACAATTGTTACACAACCGTTTGGCCAATAGTCTCTCTCTGAGTCTGGAGGAGCTGCTGTAGCTCCCCCTAATGGGTTGATTGCAAGGTGAACGATTTCTCCCTCCAGAGAGACAGCCATTCAGGTAAAAGTCAAATGTGGAAATAGTTTACAACTTCAAATATTTCAGATACGTTATGCAGGAAATCTATCCCTCTTGACTTGAACTCATTTCATTTACATTTAGCTATGCTGCCATCATAGAGGATTCATGCAATGATACAGACATCAACACCTGTCTGTTCACTGAGCTCTGGAGAGCAGAGAAAGTCTGTAAAATATTTCACCGATCATATTCAAACCAATGGAATAACAGGAAATCAGAGAATCTTGTGATAAGTCTTAACAGTGATCAGCTCTATTCTACTCAGCATCCGGTGCTGTCCAATGAGAATTGCTACTTTTGAATTGCCTGTGACTCACCAACAACAAGATGACTAGTATGACTATAGAAGCAGGGTTACACGCCATAGGGTCTTGCTGAAAAAAAAAAAAACATGGTTGCAGTTTTATACAAGATTTGGAATGAATATATCTAACCTGGAGCTGTGAATGAACATCTTCTTGTAGGTTTCAGGTAAGGCAAACCCTTTCAGTATACATGATTATAACTGAAAGTTTTTCCTATGCATAAGTGTGCATGTACATTGGTGGTTTGCAGGTGTGTGTCCAATTGTGTGCATGGAGAAACTGGAAGGTGGAGACACAGGTAAACAGAGGGACGCTCTGCTGCGTTGACACTACGTACAGCAGGGGTGCGGAAATGCCGTTCTTGGCAACATACATGTAACATGTGTGCCCGGCAGGCGGTGTGCAACATACCAACATTATTTGCCAGTTAGTAGCACCAGGCGTCAGAGGGGAGCCATGCCAATCTTCTGCCAACACTATGGGGCTTATTCAGGGCAGAGAAACAGCCATCAGTAAGTGGAAGTGAATGTCCTTCAACAATCCAAATAGGATTTTCTGAGGGATATTCAAAAACAGTAAATGAAAACCAGAGAAATTTCTTTTTTTATACAAGTATTTTAAATGTACTAAGACTTGCACTCTTTTTCTATTAGATGTTTGCATGTAGTATTACCTCAGTTCAAAAAGAAAGATTTAACAAGGTGCGTCAATGAGTGCATGTCCTTGTATCTGGATCCTAATGCACTCCTTTATGTGTGTGTGTGGGGGTGTTTGTGGGCGTGCACGTGTGTGAGTTTTCTGGTCTCCAGTGGTCTGCAAGGAAGAAAAGCTATGTCTGCTTCTGTGCACGTACCATGTTCTCATTACCACTAACAGCCTTGAGCCGGCTTTGTCATTAGGAGGAATTATTCTCAATCCAATCACCTATCAGTTACGCCAAGCTACAGAGGCTGGCAATCTGTCCTCATCCGATGGCTGAGATTTCTTTGTGATGTGTCTTGAATTGCAAAGGACAAATGGGGGAGAGTGGAGAGTTCAAGAACCAGACAGTCAGAAGGATAGTAGTTTCTTTTATGTTTAACACCATTTTAAAACTAATTATCAGAGTTTTAATTAAAGTTTCCTATGCCAGAATGATGTGTGCAAGAAGCTCTGGACATTTTAAGAGAATGTAAAAAATTGTACAATGTGCAATAACATGAAAATATTTAGGGAACTAAGTATGCTTGGGCTAAGGCAAAATAACAGTGTAATGAGTCAAAAATAATCTAAAAAATTACAAGGAGACATACACTTTGTAACTCTTTCTGTCTCATAGGTAACACACAGTCTTTCAAGTCAGCCAGCTGATTTCTGTACATTTAGGAGGGACAGTACACCCTAGGCCAGGTGTCGGTATGCTTTTCAAGTCCATAGACGAATCTTTTCTTTTAATCCTGCAGAATAATGTGTGTTTAGAACTGCAAAACCTACTTAAATCATACAAGAGTAAAAAAAAAACTGTAGATCTGTTAGTATCTATTGGTGCCTAACAATAGGTAGCCCACCAAAAAGAATAAAGTACACAGTGCATCCATTATAAGTTCTGAGCACAATAACAATTATTTGTAACATTAGTGTTATAATGGTGTCCAAAGTTTAAGAGCATTTGAAGAATTACTGTAACTACCAGCATTTAATATAGACTTTGTATTTAAAAAGTAAAATATCTGTAAATAACTAATATCACTGGTCTACAAAAACAATAAAAAAGGCGGCAGTAAGTTAGCCACATTGTGCAATGTACACACATTCATGCAATTTGTCACTTTTATTGGTGTATAGGAAATAGTGTTTCCAGGTAGTAGGGTGTTCATCAGTCTGTTCTTCCATACGGCAATACTGACTTATTGATCTCATGTAAATGAGGCACCTCACATTAGGAAGATTTACTGGAAAGTGATCACAGCATAGTGTGCATTTTTCTCCCAGTTTTTTCATATATTTGAAGGCCAGAAAAATTTGTACTTCTTCTTCCCTAAATGACAGGTAAATTACCACTACTGCAGATTCATCAGTGAGCCTTCTGCTCAAATCCACTGAAATGGCCTCAGTCATGCTTTATGCTCATCCCATTAGTTAAAGTACTGACTTTATCTGAAATACATTGATTTATTATTCAAGGACATCAAAGGAAACATGTTCTACCTTGTGTGTATTAGCTGAACATGTAATTTTTAAATGTAGTTAACACAGAGCAGGGCTTTCTTAAGGAGGCAAAGTGCATAAGGTAAAAGTTCAGTGATCCTTTCAGCAGACAAATGTTATAACATGCAATTAGCAGGGTGAAACGGCTTAGACATTGTTTACACTGATATTGAACTATGTGTTTTTGTTCAGCCATTCTGTGAGTGGGAGGATAAAGCCGTGGGTAATTTGTTAACAACGGTGCTCCTGCCAAGCCCAGTGAAAACAAAGAGTGGACATTTGTGCAGTTGAGAAAGCAAGGCTGCAGCACAAAATCAACTAATCATCTCTGTTATCAATAGTCTTTTTTACCATCTTATTGAGCCTGAACAATACTTTATTTTTTGGAAAACTCTTAAAATCCCCACCCTTTCTTTTTTCCCAGTGCTGTTTTTTCATCTCTCAGCAGTCCTTCACCGTATGTCTGTTGCCTTATGTCGGTGGTGGTAGTAGCTGTGCAGGTAGGGAATATGAATTACCTGGCAGGCAAACATTGTTCTGCTTGGAAGGCTGCTGTCAAGATGGTGAGGATGGATGAGGAGAGACAGGAAAGCGGTGAGACTGACAGTTTCAGTCAGCCTTCATCCTCCATTCATCCATCCATCCATTCATCCATCCATCCATCCATCCAGCCTGCTCTCCTTGTTTTGCATATTTTCGACCATGGTTCTGCAAACTGGTAAAATGTTAAGGTTAATAAGCTTAAGAATCTCTGTGTGAATATAAAATACACACACAAAAAAAACCTAATTACATTGTAATTCAAGACCTCTAGGTTATATTCAAAACATTTCATATCAAAGCAAACGAATAATGGGTCAGTTTGGTTTTTTGCTACTTTGGCGGTTAGTCATGTACGTTTTAGTGTTGTTTATCAGAATTATAAGTTCTGCTCAGGCTTTGCCATTTTTTGCTCAGTTTCTGACTCCTGAAATGATTATTAGCAAAATGGTTGTCTCCAGGACCAAAGATGCAAAGATCTCTCTGTTTATGTGAGTTATTTATTTAGTAAAATTTGAAACAGTCAACTGATATTTATAATTTGTTGTGGATTGGAACTATGATTTCATACATCAGACTATCTCACCACACCTTCAAGTTCAACTTTCTAAGAAAAACAGACATTAGGTAGTTATACAAAGAAATATGTATCCTCTTTGGCCTGTAACATAGTCTACATTTAAAGTTTTGATCCCTTTTGTGATTGTGTACAACACCCTTGGTTTAATACATTCTGCCTTATGAATCAATACTTTGATGAACTATCTTTTGTTGTAATTACAGCTTTGATCATCTGTAGAGACTAACGTTTCTAACTGTTTCTCTTTGTACTATATCTCCAGTTCTGTCAGATTTGATTAGGAGTGATTGTGAATTGCAATTTTCAAGTTTTGCTTCAGTAACGTAATGGTTTTACTAGCATTGCACTGTGAATTAGTTCATATAATGAGTGCAGCAGAAGTGCAGCTCCACACATTAGTGGTCAACATAGTCATCTAATAATTTAGAATACTGTTTTGTTTATTTTTTGTGCGTTACCATTTTCCTAATATTCTGCTTGGAGGATTTTTATTGCTGTTGATGTTTCTACTCTTTTTTTTTATTGAAAAAAACAGGAGTCACAAAAAGCACTTTGGATTCAAATATTTAGTTTCTTTAAAGGCATTACACTACAATGAAGAATACTACTGTGTATAGATTGCAAGATACGTATTGAACTTGTGACTTAATGATGCAAACTTTTGCCAATATTAGCTGTTGACGCAACATAGCAGACATCAGCCTGTAATAGCACTACATTTGCCAACATTCTACAAAGACTCTGTGCTTTTAACATGGTGCCTGCTCTAGTTAGCCTTTATCACTTTGTGCAGACCCTGACTCGCATATAACCGACTGTGAAGGTTTTGCATCCCTAATCCTGCCACATAATGAAGAGAATAAGGTGCTGCAAAACAGCTTTAGCTCCTTTATTCATCATTTGAGGTATACAAAACAGAGACTGAATATAATAACACAATGATCAAACATTTTTTGTTTAACACTACATATTCGGTGGCACTAGCTCTTTTGGACAATTGCTGTCTTTTGCCTTAATACAACCTTCAACATCAAACTACATTGTGTAGCAAGGTTATTATTACTCATCCTGAGCAAGAAAATGTGATGCACATCACTATAAAAACTATTTGTGTCTTAATTTTTTTTTTTTATGCTTTTATTACACACCTAAATCTTTCAAATCATCAAACTGATCTGTGCCTTCAGGACAAAGTCGAGCGACTCACACCGTGGGACACGGTCAGCAACAAGATCCTAAACACAGCCAAGCCCAAAGAGTTTAGTGGATATTCAGCCACCATACACCAGTGGGGACTGGGTGGACAGTGTCAAACATCTGTTTCCTTGCGGTCCACATTATTAAGAACTTGGTTGGGGATGTAAACACAACAGAACTGGCAAAAAAAGCACAGCAAAGACTTATTTCTGAGAGTCCTTAGAAGAAACGTCTCTCAAAAACCAGCTGTTTTGAGACACTTCATTGAGGGCATCGTCTCTTGTTGCCTCTATGTGCTGCCCTCCAGCTGCACAGCAGCATGAAGGAAACATTTCCAGAGAATCCTAAAATTTGCCCAAAAGACCATCGGCTGACCTCTTTATACTCATTTAATTTGGCAATGGCAGAGGAAAAGGTGGATGAAGCCATTCAGTCTGTGTTGGCCACGCTTCCAAATATTGAATAAACATCAGGAGTCATTTTGTTTGACTTGGTACTTCACTCTTTCACAGTGGGGGATGATTCTTTACAGTGGATGCAATTTGTGAAAAGCTTCTTGAAGCATTACACATCTCACAGCGAGATGTTAGTGATTGGGTACAATTTAAAACTTCAAAAGAGTCTACATCTCCTGCTACCAAACATTTCTCAAGAGTCAACAATCCTGACCTTCTGTACAAAACACAGCATAGAAGAAGAGGCTGGTTTTTACCAGGCTAAGGATATCTGTAAGGGGGTAAATATGTTTATGTCTTAGCACTGTAGTGAAGGTTCCTGTGAGAATCTTTTTTTTCTTTTTCTTCTGTTGAATTTGATGCACTGCTTCAATACTATGTTTTACTTACATCCCCTGACAGTCATAAACTTATGATAATGTGGACACTCAGCAACAAATTTATGCATTAAAAGTAAGATAAAGGCAGAATAAAAAATTTTAAAAAATTGTTTTAGGAAGGACAATTATTTTTTGGTGAAGTTGGGTATCTTCATGTTCTTATGAAATTTAGTTTGTCTTTGTACATTTACATTGGTCCTCTTTCTGTCTGGTCTCTCTGTCCTCGGTGTGACACTGGTGCCAATAAGCTGAGGCAGAGGTATCAGACGGTGCAGCCATGCAGGATCCATTAGGCAAAAACCAATTTCACACAGAGCCAATTTCATAAATATGGAGTACGGGGCCTACTTTTAGCCATGCTTGACTAGCTTTTAGAGGAATACACAAAACCATAAACAACAAGTCTGTGCCTGAACGCCCCTCTTAAGTGATAGCTGGAGTGTGGGGCATGGGCTTAATAATATTAAGTTGTATTTTAAACAGTTTAATTAGAAGTACAATGAATGACTCTTTCACTCAAAATCCAAACAACAGCTAATGGAGGATGTGTGATTAGTTATAGAATATGTCAGCTATCAATACTGGTGTTTACTTGTTGTGCTTTATACCAAAAGGTATAAAAAAGACCCATTTTGTCTGTTTACTAAACTCATGTGAATCTTAATTAGTCACACCTCTTCAGCTTCTTATTTATCTGTGCAGACAATTACTCGGCAGACGTTCCTTGCATTTAAGATTTTTTAAAATTGCCCATGTTCAAATTAATGGGTTTGTGACTTTGAATGTGTCACGGTAGATTTTAGTACAAGAATACTTGAGTGTTTCAGAAGCTGTTCACCTACACAGACTCCTATATTCCCAGAAGTTCTGTCTGAACATGGAGTAAAATTTGAAAATACTCCAATATTTCTTCCAAAAGTAAAGTCTGTCTCATGATGATCTACATAGTTTCTGTAAGACCTTGATTGGTGAGTATGACAAATTATAAATTTCTGACATGACTTAGTTTAAACACATGAAGTAAGAAAGAAAGTAGTTCTTGAATTTGAAAATAAAACCTAACAAAACAACAAAAGATGTTTTCTGGTCACTGTCTCACGTTGAATTAGACCAAACTTGTCGTGTTTTAGGTGAGTTATCAATACCTACATTATTTCTATTGGGTTAGTGCCAAAATAATGAAAGAAAGAACATGTCAAAGACTTACTTATTACCATCCACACAAAAAATATAATAATGAACTGCATGTATTTATAAGAAAACCACTGGATTGACAGTTGTCCAGTCAACTTTCATTGACACCTTCCACAAGGAGAGACAACCACAACAGGCCAATGCTAGAGAAGCTAACCATTTTCAGAGTGATGTAACCAAGCATACTTTTGGAAAGTTGTGTATACACAAACTGTGTGGTAAAACAAGGTATGCAAGCTGATTCCCACTACTAGTGATGATTTTGGGTTCATGTTGTCTGCTGGTATTGGTCCACAGTGTTTTATCAAGTCAACATCAATGTATATGTCTAGCAGAACATTTTAGAGCACTTCATGCTTTGCCTTATCAACCTTGATGGGAGACTGATTTCTTTCTCTCCTTGGTACCTGCCCACACAGTCAGCATTAAGAAAAGACATCCGTTCAAGAGATGCTTCGAGATTTACAACCAGTAGTCTTCAGCGGGGTATTAGATCCACAAGAGATACTAAGAACACATGTATTCAGAACATGAACTCCAACTATTAGTTTGCTTATGCTAAACTACATCTGAACCAGATAAAATGTCAGAAGTGTGTTACCTGGACTAAGGAGTAAAACGACAAGGGTGTTGTTCAGTTACCCGGTGTTTTCATTTCCGGAAAACATAAACCTTGAAATTAATTTGATAATCAAGGTCACAGAATTTGGAGGAAAATGAAGAATGCACAGATTCCAGGTTGATTGAGCTCCATGGTGAACTTTTCACAGCTAGTGATGATTTGGGATACCATGTCATTTACGGTGTTAGTCCACTATGTTTGATCAAGTCTAAGCATAAGCCTAGTGTACATGGCAGCTATCCACACAACCAAAAATAACAATATGTGGTTTAACGGCCATGGTATCGTTGCTGCTCATCAAACCTGTCTGACCTCAACTCCATGATCTATGAAATGTTGTCAAGAGAAAGATGAGAGACACCGGAATCAAAAATGTAGGAAAGGTATTAAAGCAATCTGGACTTCCTTTGCAACTCAAAAGGCTGATCACCTTTTTGCCATAGTTTGTGCAAAATGAGTCCAAGTTAAGCAGAGTCTAAAATATTGCACAATAAATTTAGTTTTTCTTGAACCGATATTAATATTTTCAAAACATCAAATTTTGGTCTTTTGTAATAGTCCAACACTTCTGTCAAACTTAATTTTGTGTTGTTAGGAGCCGTAAGCCATAATCATTTAAATTAGAAGAAATGGTGCTTGTAATATTTTACTTTATAATGAATTTATACAACATAAATAAAATTAACTTTTTGACGATATTCACTTTTATTGAAATGCACCTGTTTAAACTGGATTAGATTTGGTTTCATTTAGTTATATTTTTACATTTTAACCTAGCAGTAGTTAAACTGTTCTAAATGGATTACAGAGATAACAACTTGCTATTTCCAGCTATTTATTTTTTTATTATTTTAATGTTGTGAATTGTTAAATAGACATGTTGACTCTTGGAAAGTGTTGCCTTGGAGCAAGTAGGTTTCGAGTTCAAATCTCTGGTTGGTGGCTTTCTGCATGGAGTTTGCATGTTCTATTTGTGTATGTGTGGGTTCTCTCTGGGTACTCCCAATTTCTTCTTAAACTCCAAAAGCATGACTGTTAGTTTAGATGGTCCATCTACAGTGTTCTTAGGTCTGTGTGTGTGAGGATGTTTTTTGTTTACTGGCAAGGATGTGCCCCGCCACTCAACAATGACTGCTGAAGATGGACACCAATCGACAATGACAGAAGTGGGTATATCCAATGGATGGAAGGATAGACAGTTTGATTTTAAGAAAGCTGAGATTTTAAATTATTAAGAAAGCAGTTAACAGTTATCTGCAAATACATTTTTTAAGCATCTCAGTGTATTATGCACCAACAAAATATTCTCTCTTTAAGTATTCATTCAACAAGTAAATGCCAAAAAAAGTGTATTTTTACCGTCCAGGACCTACTTTTCTCCAAAATGAACTAAAGGCCTCAGAGGAATAAAAAAAAAAAAACGAAATTTTAGCAGTGTTGAGATACAGAGAGGCTGAATGCCTGCTGTTGAGGAGAGAAGCTGCAACATCAAGGTGAGTCAAAACAACTGAGGAACCTTCAAGTTTGAAGCCTGCAGCCTCTAAGGCTGACCTCAGTGGTTTGCATTCTCTTCAGTAAACCAGAAACAGCATTATCTCTTTGCTTGACCCTGAAGCCATGTCTTATTTTGTCTTTTTTATGGCTTCAAAGAGGCAACTTTCCACTGCGGTTGCACCATATTTAGAACAATCTGTTCCAAGAAAATGGGTCAATCGTGACTTAGATAAAATGGGTTCTTATCTAAATGTCTTTGCTATCAATGGTGTTACATACTGATTGGTCGTTTTCTTGCTGCTCCATTGCTCATTAAAGAGCTTCTTGATAATGTTGTATAACATATGAAATCAAAACTGTGCAAAGCAGAATCTTATATTGTTTCTGGAGGTATTGTTTGGGTCATAACCTTTTAACAATTACAAAAAAGTCTTTGTTTTGAAACAGAACTCCTTTTAATGAAAGCTTAGTGTGTTAGACTGCAGGTAAAATATTGAATTTTTGTGTCCACTTAATTACCCTTTACACAAATCTACTTCTTGGTAGCAATTAAATAAATGATTGTGGCCTACATGTCCAAAGGGCAGGTAATCAATACAGTTTGTTAATTCACTATCAGTGCAAGATTTTTACTGAGATGCACTTAAAATGCATGCAGGCTTTAAATAATTTGTGTCCTTTTATTTAACAAGTAAGCTGACAAAGTCATGTTAAAAACCTTACAATATAATGCAGGAAAATATTTCACTTACTTGCAAATCCAGTTCAAATGAATGAAGTGATTGATTATTCCAACAATCACTTCAAAACCAAAAAGGGTTAGAACAGGACCTGTGGATGTGTGTAATTACCATGGTGAAACATTTAAATGGCTGAGACAGAAACTAAAGTTTTATGCTAAATGACTGTCAGAAATGAAATTCAGAACATTTAAATTGCTTAGAGAACCACACATAATATGGCCAAGAACAGCTATGATCTGCATCACCATTAGCCAAACAGAAACAAAATAAGCTTGTACTTTTTTTTGTTGATGTGATAATGACAATTTGTCAGGCCACAATAAACTAAATTATTAAGAAAGCAGTTGACAGTTATCTGAAAACACATTTTTTTTAAGTATCTCAGTGTATTATGCACCAACAAAATAATCTCTCTTTTGTTGGTGACATGTGAGGTTGGTGGTATATAGTTATGTTTACTTCACAGTTTGTTTTGTCTTTAACACTTTTAAAAGTAGCTTTGCAGCATCATACTTTCAACTTCTGGTTGAGTAATGTTATAAGAAAGTAGTGCTACTCTTAGTTTAGTACAGTTTGTGTGGAAACTATGCTAGGTGGTCATTGGGTAACAGACTAGGTTCACCCTGGATGGGGGCCATTCCTCAGAAGACAATTTTATCTTTCCATTTAATTTTACTGATCTTCATTTTATTCTTTACAAAAATAAATTTTAAACACAAAGTCGTATTTTTGTCTGTAGGATAACATAATATTCATAAATTAAACAGATGTTAGGGTCTAATGAGTACACATGTAGCCTTTATACCTTTTTTATTCTTACATGAGTACAATTTTTGGCTCCTCTGGAAGTGGCCTCAGAGTTGTGACATAACTGGACACTATCCCAACTTCAATTAAGCTTTCTGTTCATCCTGTAAAACACTCCCAAGCTAAGAGTTTTGATTTGTGTTGCAACAGACAGTTTTGTCCACTGAATAATAGATGTAGCCATCTTCAATATATGCCTCGTTGCCTGAAATTGACCGTGCATTTGATTCATTTTGCAGTCCATGTCTATTACTGGCTAAATTCTACCGGTAAAATATTTCACTGGATGGTAATATGTTTCTCTCACCGTGGTGGCAATTAATTTACTCAAAAACATATTTTTTTGGGGTAGTATGAAGCTTACTTGAGATCTGTGCTAGTTTCAGGTACAGCTACTTTGCAAAGCCTCTATATAATGTGAATTCACTAGCATTAATTGAAGGTGGGTCGACTTATTGCTGCTTTGAAGAGTTGTCCACCGTAATTAACAGCAAGTAGAACATCTTTGCATAAGAAAAAAATAAGCAGAAGTAGATGGTAGCAGGGGACCGGAGAGCACCAAAATATCGTCCTAAGTGTTTTTTTTTTATTGCATCTATTTGACTATATTTTGTGCAGACTCAAAGACTATTTTATGTATGATGATTTTATATCTTTGAAAACAATTTCTCAATTACAGTTTCTCAGTAATTGGAGACACATGTTGGACTGTGCTTGGATAGGGAAGCTGGGAAACCAAACCATTTACCTGGCATGGTTTAGAGCTCAACTGTTTTAAAAAATATGCATGATACAAAATGCATGATGTTGCATTCTGTATCATGCAACATCATTACACACTACTATAGTGTATAATGTTTACACTTACTATAGTAGTGTAAACATCATGTTTACACTACTATAGCTACACCCATGCTCCCATCTGAACCCTGATATGGTTCCTATATTAATACCTACAAATAATAAAATTGCTACAAAAGAATGCTAGATACTTTCTACATACTAATGCTCCCTTTGGCTGTCAGAACTGTTACGTCAGTAGTTGAAATCCACAGGACCACTAATGGTGTGGAAGGGTATCTGACATTGAGATCTTAGCAGTAAATCCTTTAGCCCCTGAGAGTTGCGATGCAGGGCTGCTGTGGATCACGCCTGTTTGTCTAGTAGATCCACAGATACTTGAAGTCAACAACTCAAAGTCATTGTTTTGCTCGTCAAATTATTCCCAATACATTTTATATCTTGAATTATTTCAGGAATGAATGTCTTTAATCTTCCTCTGGGCACAAAAAGTAGCAACTGAACAGATGATCTCAGAGGTCACAGGGGGGTTCAAGGAGTTAGTATCTCAGTAATATAAGGTGATGTAAGCCCATTCATTGATTTAGAAACTAACAAAATCTTTAAATCAACTGAATACCACAGGTAACTGGTTCAAAGAACAAAAATTGGAGTAACATGATCATATTTGTGGGTTCTGCTGAAGACTCAGCTCTGCTGTGTTCTGAACTAATTGGAGATCACTGAGGGATTTTTGAGGCAGACCAGCACATAGAGAATTGACAAGAGACAAAAGAGAGTTTGAGCATCAGAGAAAGAGATCACTGATCTTATTTTGGAAAAATTCTTATTCTGATAAAGGCAGTCTTAACATTATTATTATATAATGTTTTGAGAAACTCAGATTGGAATCTCAAATGACACCAAGGCTCCTGCCCCATGGGTACAACTGAAACCTGAAAAGTTGAGAAACAGTAACAGGGTTTTAGTGAGCCTTGGGACCAAAAGCCAACGCCAACATCACTGACATGTTTTCTTCACATCACATGGAAACACTCTGCCTCCATTCAGCCATCGCAATTTGGCCTTTATCGGACAGACTAAAGCTTGTCCAACTTTTGAAGACAAATGTTCGACTGCAAACTAACACATGCCAGCCTCTAAGAGAAGTTTGGGTGAACAGATCAGTGTTATTCACTGACTGTGGTTATAATGCTATCCCTGATTGTTGTAAATGTTCATGAAGCAGGCAACAAAGATGTGCTGATTTTGTCAACAGCAACACAGTTTTGAAATTAAATTAGGCAAGTTGTAATGAGATAAGACAAACTATAAAGATGCTGAACATGGCCTGGTTTAAATTTAGCAACACATCTAGAGCTTTTTTAGAATATTTGCACAATGCAAGCCCTGCTAAATGAGGTTGAGGGATGTAGTCAGTGTGGCAAAAAAACAGGAGAAGCTAGGGATCAGATTTAACAGTAGCCTGTGGTGAAATATTTACTTGGCCTAGATTCATATCTAATGAGCTTAAAGAAACACAGTTATGAAAACCAAACCGGAGTTAAATGTTTAATGTTGTGTTGTTGTGAACCACACGAGAGGCCTACACCCTTCTTTAAATGAGCTCATCATTCTTTTCATATGCATTTGCTGGTTTAAACATGGTTTTTATGTTTTCTTCATGTGCAACATGACTGTTATCCTCTGAATATAAACAGACTGAAATATTATCTTTCTTTAGTCAGATAACATTACATCCATGTTTATCCTCTTTTACGCCCATCTGCTGACTGACTTCAAATGTTTTGTGCTTTTTGCCTGTCTTAATTATGCTGCGAAAAGTTTTACTGTAATAGCTGCTTGATAAGTTTGAAGTCTTCCTCCATGCATAAACAAGGTCTTTCCCAATTGGAGCTGTTCTGCAATATGAACTTCACTAACCCATTGTTTGTATGTTTTTTTTTAATTAGTAACTATCTATTCATTGAGCCTGTTTTAAGACCCTACACTTTAGGGGACCCACACTGCACTTTTCTAGATTTGCAGCCCAAGGCCAGTGAAAGAAAACTCAAATAAAACAGAGAGACAGAGAGAGACCCCACTGGTTACAAACCTTGTGATGGGTCTAATAATCTGACAAACTCTATCATTTTTATGAAAGGCTTTTTGTGTTTTTTTTAGCCTTTTTACTGAGCTACATTTGTGCCACTAAAGATAAAGTGAAAGAACAGGAGTTGCTTTGGGAATTGCAAAGCTGTTGCTCCTTAGGAAATGCAGCTTAGCAGAATCTGCAGTGTAAAATGGGCTTTTGTTGTGTCAGTCTTTGTTCTGCGTTTAACATTGTTCACAATAATCTGCAATTATGCACCTAAACTCTTGCTACTAAAAGGCAGGCTTGTGCCATTTGCAACTTGTCAATGCAACAGAAATGAAAACGCAGAAATAAATTTTGATGGATGGATGGGAAGAAAGAGAGAAAGAAAGAAAAGAAAGAAAGGAAGAAAGAAAGGAAGAAGGAGGCTTTGGATGTCTCATCAACTGTGATTGATAGTTTTCATACTTCTCTTGTTTTCCAAACACTAAAACTAAATATTCAGTTAGGATACCATTCTTTGATGGAGACAATAATTATTATTGCACAGAGTAAATTTAATCTACATAACAATCAAGATAGCAAAATAAGACTGAACAAGAGGTTTAAAAAAAAAGTTATTAGAATACTGGTTTGTTAAAAGTACCACTGCTAGCACAGATTTACATGGTAATACATTCCAATACAAAACTTTAACTTGTTTTATGTGTAAACTCCTCATCTTGAACTGCTCTGACTGCTTAGTAAACCCATGCTGTGGTGCCAAGTGGTTAGAAGCTTACAAGCATAATGCTATGATAATGTGAGTAGAACTTTTCCCTCGAGTATATTTTAGAGCTTCATTGTGAGTTTTAGCAAACTACAGGTCTTCTCAGACTGCCCAGGTGTGGGTGTGCTCGTTATGGATCTTTGAAATTCTGGACAAAGCTTCAGTTATAGCCTTCACACCGTGTTCAGGGAAATCTCTCCGACATCAACAGAATACTAACACTACTCCTCCTTGACATTTAATTGCTTCTACCCATCTTG
Organism: Girardinus metallicus; assembly: GCA_903067095.1. NCBI lineage: Eukaryota > Metazoa > Chordata > Actinopteri > Cyprinodontiformes > Poeciliidae > Girardinus > Girardinus metallicus. The sequence continues at coordinate 37,390 of CAEGAE010024029.1, read as the reverse complement.
TTAAACAAGAGCTGTGATTGAGCTCAGTGGAAGTTGTTTTTTTAATGCAGATTGCCAAATGCACTCTTTAAGGCACTTTAAGTCCTCCCTTGAAACCTGAGGGAAAAACATAAAGGAGAATTTGCTATCACTGCATTTTTGCTAGCAAAGTGTTCCTAATTGTGTGCTAACAAGGAACTAATTCGAATGTGGACTCATCAAGCAAGCTTTCATGTTTGGGAATTTGATGTAATTCAAGGTTAGAGTAATTAGTATGGGAGGCTGATGAAATCTGTCTAAATAATGAAGAATGGTTTAATAATTAGGACAAAGTTCTTCCGCTAAACAGGATTAACAGTCACATATAATCTTGCTTGGACACCTCCGTCCTGCAAAATCAATTCAAAGGTTTGCAATAAATCAGCTTGAGTGTTACAATTGTATTCATACTCTTTAGATTTTTTGAAAATGATTTTAATTGGGGTTTCAGCGTAAAGGGGGGAGAATATAAATGCAAGCTAATTCTTCAATTACTCCACCAGACAAGGTTTCCATTAAAATACATTAAAGTTTGCAACATTACAAAATGTGAAATAGATCAAGTTGTATGAGTGCTTTTTCATTGTTCTCAATTATAATCAGAGATCCTCCCCACCACAACACACAAAGATGAGCAATAAGATTGTCATTACTATTCTGTTGTTCTACCTATTACAACATATTTTTCCTTTTTTTAAAAACCATTTCAGTGTTATGGCAGAGTAAGAGGCTTTGTGAATTACAAAATAAATAAAAAAAATTCCAACGCGGCGAAATTAAATTTGACACAAAAATATGTGCACTTTTCCAAATTATAACTAAGTCATCAAAACATTTGTACTAGTTTTTAACACGTTTTTTTGCATGTCTTTAGGCCTGAGACAACAATGTGACTCATCCCACAGTTATGCTCTGTCTTCGAAGCCCCACTTGCTCCTCACCACCATAAATTATTAATTCAGAGCAGCATGAAAAACCCATGTCAATTAGCCAGGTTTATTTTTTTTCTCAAATGAAAAGCAGCGGGTCTCTCTCTTCATGCCAGCCAAAGGAGTTATGTGGTGAAACAGTGCATTATTTAGCATTTCTGGTCATGACTGCTCAGACTACATGGCCTCATTCTTCTCTTAAAAAGGAACAAAGGGACAATGTTAGTTATTCTCTTTGATTTCAGCAAGATTTTTTTCTTCTTTTCATTTTTAGCAAGGATAGACTCAAGGTTTACCTGCTGTGTTATTATTGCTGTGACTGAATTTAGTTTTCACCACCTCTTTGTGAGCACCATGTTTCACAATTCTTCACTCGTTTCAAAAAGTAATTACTGAATGTAATTTTTCCTATCTGTCTGAGCATATATGTCAGCAACTGTGCTTCTGCTATGATCAACCTTAAAAAAGCAAGGTATTTGGGACAGAAATTTTATTAGTGCAAGGGAGGAAACAAAAAATAATGAAAAAAAAAATTCTGAAAAGCATTGACTGGACACTCCTTCAGAAGGGTTCTTACTATACAGTATACAATGCTCCTCTTCCATGTGCTGTCAAAAGTGTCATCCTTTCTCCGCAACTCAGTTCTGTTCAATGTTTATTGAATTTAAATAATGTGACTTTAAAAAGAAAAAAAGTTTTCTATAACCAGCATATACTCTTTCATATAAATGAACACAAAACACTTGCTTCTTTAATAAAATATAAAAAGTTTTCAGTGATTAAAGAAAGTAATTTAAAGATGCTCTGCCTATGCTTACATCTATTTAGTCCCATCTGCCAAAAACAGTTTTGATGACAAAAATCTTTCCTAGAGTGCCAGAGAGAACTATACATGCACTAATCCTCGGTGTGGATATAATATTGATTTGGGTTTTTAAAGACGCATTTCTCAGTATCTTTAAAAAACTAAAATTTGTGTTTGAGTTTGAAGTCATTGTGTATTTTTCTTGATCCACACAATCAAACCTATACACACAGATTCAAATATACACAGTTCCACTAATACTTGAGAATCAGATTCTACCTTGACTAACTTGTTTTGTAGTCATGATCAGAACAAAAATAAAGAAACATGAATATTTAACCATTTTTATTATTATAAACAGCACAGATAATTAAAGTTATTTGGTTACACCTGGCCTTTAAAGCATAGTCTAGATACAATTTGAATAAGGTTAAGGTCGCAATTATTGCAGAGGTTAGTGTTAGTCAGATTTATAATTTACAAAACCAGTTTTTAAATGTGCTTTTAATTTCTGTCTTGAGCACGCAGTTGCATCTAAGTATGATATATCTGACACAAAAAGGTTCATCAGAGAGAAATGACATTGATTAGAACAGGGCTTTTCAGAGTGTTGGGTGTGTCAGCCCTGGGGGTACCAGACCTCTTCAGGATGGCACAGGGAAAAAAAAACAAATTGAAAAAGTAGCTGGGGACATTTAGCTAACGTAACCAGGCCGATGCCAGAGACAGAATGGGTATATTCTTAGCACCTAAAGCTATGGTGAGTCTGGGCCAAGCGCGATAAAAAAGAAGGAAGTACATTTACAGAGTATTGCCAAACATAACTCTAAAAGTTCTGCCAAAAATAGTGGCTGAACAACCAGACTGAATTGTGCTGGAAGCTACAAAATAAAAAATGTGTTCAAGATGCAACATCCTAAAGAAAGTGTATCTAGATGTTTCTGGATGACTTCAATTGAATGTACACATTTGAAGCTGTATGTATAATTTTGCTATTTCAATTAGAGAAAATTGTGTCATTACATTCAACAATCAAAAATATTATTTGATTGTGTAAATTCAAAGTTGTGCATGCAATTTCTTTTATTTTTACTAATTACTGAAGTTTATCACCTATAGTTAGAAGCAGTAGAATGCATATTTAAAAGTCCAGAATAATGTGTGTGTTGTGGTTTTAATTCATTATTTTGTTCATGTCCACTGAAAATGTATTAAATGGACTTTTCAATTTTATTACTGTTTTAAATTACCTGCGTGACAAAATGTCAGCTTGTGTGTACATATTTCTAACTGAGCAATGGCAAAGAAATTAAACATGATTTTTCCAGCCAAGCAACCCCCTGCTAACATTTAGTTGTATAAAAGTTTTAACACTAGGAAATCAGCCAAAGCCCTCTCAAATACTTTGTTATGATTATGCCACTTTCATGGTTTAAGTTTTGTTTTCATATTTATAAAGACTAGCAGAATTGCTGGTAGTTTGGAGGTGTTTGTTACACAGCAGGGAGTACTTTCCTTTTTATTCTTCAATTTTAAGAACATTAATTCCAGCTTTGAGGTAACAAATATTTCCAAAATCTTTGGTGTCATAAAAAAAATATGTTTATTTATTTATTTGCTTAAATTGAAAGGTTCACTTCTGGGGGGTTTCAAAGCGATGGCACACATTACAAACCTTTCTGTGTTTGCTAATAATAACAGAATATGATTAGATTTAACCAGGCCACACTTTAATCAAAGGTGGATTTGCAAACATGATGATCGAGACATAAGTTTCTATCAGCGAGTTGTTGTCAGCAAACAGCCCTGTTGCTTAGTAACTATGCCTGCAGTGAATCATGACTAATGGCCCCGGGCTGCTCAGGTAGAATTAGTTCAACTAAGGAGGAACTGAAAAAAAAAATACATTGCTGCTTAAGGAGAACTTAAATGTTATTTTTGTCTTCATGAGATGGAGAATGTGGACACAGTTATAGCTGTCAAAACTATTGAAGTAAACCACATAAAATGTAGCAATCATTAAATCAGTGTTTTATCTTGTTATTAATCACAAAAGCCATTTGTCAATGGCTAATAAATATCCAACACATCTGAAATACAGAGCTACTTGGTAAGCTGGATCTTTGAGGTATTTACAGTGAGGTGTAAGTTTATTAAGGAAAATAAAACAAAAAATTAAATTATTTTATTTCAGTCATTAAAAAAATATTAAGTTGATGTTTTCCTATAATATAATGGCCTACATCAAGAGTCTGTTGTCAGCACAAGAGATGTTTGTGAATGTATTGTTGCACTAGACTTTTGCATTGTCTGTCATTTTGTTGTCAATCTATTTTTGCCGTCAATTTTTAAAATAATACCAATGACATAAGTTCAACTACACTTAATTCTTATTCTGTTTAATTAAAGTCCAGTTCGAAAAAGTAGATGAAAACATGCAGGTTTTTCTTCACAATAACAAAAAACGTTAATAGCTACATGTTTACATTTCAATGTAAACATTGAAATTAAACAACACTGATAGAAAACTTGAATTACAGCTGTCACTTTTGCCAAAGTGACAGCAAATCACCGGGCTAAAATCAGGGAACTTTACTCCAACTGAAATGATCAGAAGTCGGAACAAGTGCTTTTTTCTAATCCAGCAGGTTCTTGCTTCAGCTCCTTTTGCACCAGAGCTTCAGCATTGAGTTCATTGTCTTGGTCAGAAATGATACTCAGATGAGATTATTATTATTATATATTTTTTTTTTTTGATTGATTGATTGACAGTTACTTTTATAATGTAACTACTCTTCGTGCAAAGTTGAAAATGTCTGCGCTTCTACACCAGATAGTCAGGTGTGTAAATTGTAATCCTTCACAATGATAGATGGCCTTCAGACTTTTCCATCGTGGCTTAACGAAATGGTCAAAGATGGCAAATAATGTGATCCTTTTTTAAAACACATTTCCAGTTCTTTCAAGTGAAAGAAAAAGAGAATTTTAGTCACAAAAGCATCCCTACATCTGTAAATGTATAGGTAGAATATAAAATCAAAAACAGTTCATTATATGTAGCAGAAGTGGCTATCTATCTATATGTCTATATATTTTATTTTATCTTTATTTATACAAGCAGATCTGACACAAGGTCTCGTTTTCAGGAGCATCCAGTTTTTCATGATAATTTTGACAATTATGATAAGGAGGAATAAAAGAACTATTTAAAACAGACACAAAATAGGATTGGAGGGAAAGTAAACAAATTTTAATCCATATTCATTTTCTCCAAAACAGTCTCAGTTTTAAAGATGGAAATTTGAGAATGTGAGAATTTATGTTGTGGTCAAACATACAAACGTTTAAGAAAACAAACAAATTAATTAATTACTCAGGTATAATTGCTTATTTGTGGCAATTTAAATGTGTTGAGTTTTGTTTACATAAAAGGTCATTTTATAAATAAAACAAAAATAAAATAAATTCTATACACAAACCACATCTAAATATTTAACCAGAGTATTTGTCCTCAAATTCAAATCACAGGGCTAAAATCCCCCAGTTGAAATTCTTAAAATGTAAATTATCCTTCTATAACTGATTGTATTAGGATAAAATAATAATAAAAAACATGCACACACAACTAGCTTATCTACAGTAATTGTATTATCCCACACAAAAATGTCAAACAAGATTTCAATTGGGAGCAAAATTAAGTCTTAAAAAGAAACATGCTTAATTCAGTAGTTCAGGGAAATCCTTAAGACTTGAGTGGTTATCATTAGTATTTTTTAAGTAATATTCTCCAGCTCTACAGATTTGTCTATTTTCTCTAATGAATAAGAATCCATATCAAAATAATTAATTAGCCATTGAAAATCTTCCAGTATTTTGGTTGCCATGTTTTGCATCTGAACAGTGGATCATGACTTTAAATCAACCATAGCATTTGACTTCTTTGGAAAATTAATGATTAGGCTTTTGAGAAATATCAGGAAAACATTTGTCCCCCTATCAACTGATGTCAGAGTAACAAATGCACAATGTAAATGTTATAATGGGCTTTCTTGGTAAAAACCTGTTCTATTTGAGTATGTTTCTAAAAAATTTTATTCAGGCATTCCATAGGATCCAACTGACCAGATTTAGTACTGTATATTATTATGTTTTAAAGAACTTACCTGACCCTGGTGTTATTTTATTCGAATGTATGCATTTTGGGTTTCTGTAGCCTTGTTAAATTTGGAACAATCTCACCTAAGCCTTTTTTATAGCTTAATCAAAGATGCACACAAAGGAAGGAGGTTCTATCCTCGCTGACTGGCTCCTTTTGGTTGGCTTTCCTTCTGTCGGTAATGGAAGAGGCTTGTTGTGTCAAGATCGCCTGCATAACGAATTGCTTCAGCAAACAACTTGACCACCTATGGAAAAGAAAACCATGACTTAAAATAAGTTAAATGAAATAATTTCCCTTCTTTGGTGACATCGCTTTAACTGACCTGATAATTTGTAATGAGGGGAACACCATGATCAACAGCCATTCTGCGGATCAGGAAGTTATCCTTCAGATGCCGCGTGTTGTTATTGGGCAAGTTCACAACCAGGTCAATATGACCCTGACTGATCAATCTACAAATGGATACAAAAACTCTCAGTAACAAAAGAAGAAACATTTTAAACACTTAAAACACTAATTGTGCAGAACTTTCAGACAAAGTTAGTTAATAAAAGTGTATTCACGGATGAGAGATGTTATTTTAACTAATTTGTACTTCATGAGTGATGTGAATACATTGGTATTATATGCATGATGGAAGGCTGTGTTTCGATGAAATGTCAGTTTCTAAATGTTTCCACGGGTAAGATCTGATCTGTTCTAATGTCAAACTAAAAGACTTTGAATAATTCCCCTAAGAACTCTTCTCTTGTCATTACTGAATTGAAAAAGTACTGTTTTGTCAGTGGCAACTCCCAATGTTTATGAGGAGAAGCACAGTGAGTGAGCCACAAGTAAAATACTAAAAGGACTAAAAGTACTTTTAGGGGCTCAATAGTGTGTTTTTTTTACCTTGATAATATGGATCAAATGTTATTACTGACAAAACAATTAAATAATTTGATAACCAGTGAGAAATTTTATGTAAAACTTTTGGATTTAGCACAAAGAGACATTATTACGGGACTATATTGGTCTTACTTTATAAAATTCTCACCAACATTATTTCTGTCATCTTAGCAATGCAATTTCTTTTGCATTTAGAGTTTACATTTTGCATTCATGAGCAGTTTTGAAAACCTATTCAACCTGATTTATTTTAAGTTTTGGAATTATAAAACAAGGTTTTTTAATTAAAGAAAGGTTGTAAAAACAACTTGCTAAGTATTCCCATTCATATGCAAATCCTACATTTATTACAATGTCTTAATGAATTGCATTGCATCACATTACATAAAACGGAAATCATTTTATGTTGAATCAATAGACAAACTGAACTATAGTTGAGTTTTGAATGAAATCATATCAATTCATTATTTCCTGCACATAAACTCTTAATGCAAAAGGTAGCAGTTTGTAGCTGGGTGCCAGCTACAAAAGAGGAGACCTCTATACAGCTTTTACATACAAGTTTTAATAAAAAAAAACATTTATACTATATGACTGACCGGAAACTCCAGCAAATTAGCAAAAATCAAGCAGACTGCAGATTACCTGTTCTGTACAAAAACCCTACAGATTCAAGACTGACCAGTAAGCACGGAAGAAAAGAAAATAGACTGTGGTAAGTCAAAGTGACCCTCATACTCTAATTGGACTTACTACTAAGAAAACCTTCTTCTCTGGGACAAAGAGAAACAGAACAACACAAACCCTGGAACTAATAGAGGCATTTTTGTGTTTTCATGAAGGATAATTTGAGGTATATTTGTAGCTGTAATATAGCCTGCAACTGCAAAACTGAAATGGCAATTTAGTTACAATCAACATGCACCAAGTTATATAGATTTTAAATGAGTAAACCTATTGCTTTGTTGTTTAAAGTAATGAAATATTATATCTCTAGATCACTATGACATGTAGTTTGCTAATAACAACAGTTTTGAATGCCATGAATTGTAACTTATGTAGTGCAGGCAACATTATCAGAGGCCCTGAACATAGTATGTAAGAATAGCAAAAATAAAGTTGTTGTTTTTTTTTTTCCCTGCAGTGCCACTATTTCAGATTGAAATTTTTTAAAAATATGAATATTTATTTTCTGTAAAATTAGTAAATAGTAAAAAGAAATGTAAAAATGTGCTACTTTATACTTGTTTTTAACAAAATCATAGGACGCACAATCTATGACTTTCTATTTCCCTGAAGGATAAATATGTGACACAGAGATCTATTTCTTTTAGCCACAGACCAATAGACTAGCCAAGGTCTTGAGTTTATGCTGCTACCACACACCACACCCCAATACACACAGGGAACAGGATGGTGAAAGAAATAAAAAAAAGCAACAAAACTTAGTGTTAAAAAAACTAAAGAAAAGAGGCACCTCTGCATCACCAAGACTCCTTAAAAACCATTAAACGTCATATACATAGTAGGTGGTTGTTTGTGAATGATGCCAAATAAAAAAAAGACCTTTGTCCTACTGATGGACATTTCAGTATGTGGAATTTAATCAACTGTCCTGTGACTTTACTTAACAGGGTTTAAAAAAAAGAGAAAATATTTGCAAATTACCTTGTGTCAAGTACTGTTGATGATGTCATATTTAACATTACAATACTGTGGACTGGTTTGTCTTCCAAAAATCCTTGGAAGGTAGTAACGGTGCATAGCATCATAAACTATTTGAAATACCAGGAGAGTTTATATAAAATGCTGCTGCCCTTCAAAGGGCAATGACAGTGCTACCCCCGTTTTCTTAAACCTAGAGAAATGTTGCAGGTGACAAAGTGTTGCTTAGTTGGTAATACAGGATACAGCAAGTATTGCCATCAGGACAACCAATAATTTTACCACTTTTAATTTTGTTAAAAACAAATATTTATTAGATTTTTGCCACTGAACATGTGTACTATCCAAGTTAAAGGTTTGACTTTAAAAAATGTATTTTAGAGATGGGAGACACATGTATGTATTGCTGTAAAAAAGTAATTCTATATAAAGTAAATACACTCCAACCTTTTGATACTGGGCAATGTTGTGTTTCCTTCTTTTTCAGATGGCCAAGCTACTGGAATGGCAGGTACATCATTGGCACACAACCAGGCTGAGGTGGCTTCAGTAGCATAGAGCTGAGTAGGAAATTCAGCAAAATTAACATAATTTTTTTGTTTTTGTTTATTTTACTAATGTCCTAATCAACTAGTGTTCAATCTGTAAACATTTCCTGATTTTCAGGAAATGTTTTGTCAGCTGTGTTTTATACAAACTGTCAGATCTCACCTTGAAGCCTTCTTCTTTCAGCTGATGTGCCGTGGCAAGGAAATTTGGTCGGAAAGATTGCTGCAAGGAAAGACCAGATACTTTTTTAAAAATTAAGATTTTCAACAAGAAAAAGGAAGATAGTTTAATGCACTGCTCCTCTGTTGATCTGTATTGCCTTTAAGAAATGTAGGGAATAAATTAACACTGACCTAATAATAATAATCATAAGTTTTTCATCCTTAACTCTTACATACTGCTTCATTCTTCAAGCTGAAGTGCCTTGTATATTTTATATCACTAATTGTATTGTTATTTTTTTTTAAACTATCAAAACATGATTTCAATGTATTGCAAAGAATAATTTGGTTTTACCAAAAATATTGGTGATTAAATATTGAACATCAGTTCCTATTCATGTTGATGTATGGGGCACTTTATAGAACTAATGTTTGTGAATTGATACTCATGTAATCATGGTTAAAGTGATCCAGTAAGTGTAGATCTGGATTACATTAGTAATATTGTCCTTTGAAAGATGACATAATGGCACTAACAAAAATGAGACCTTCTCTCTTAATGAGACTTACCTGTATAAATAAAGATGAAATAAAAAAAGAATATAAATCAATGAATTATGTCTATGCATGCCTTTGAAAGAAACTAGCAGAAAAGATTTATCTGTTTCGTAGGTTGCGAATGGTAGTACTGAGAAAGAATCGACAGTCAATAAGTCAAAAGTGCAGCTCTGACTATGTAATAAATCCTCTGTGAATGAGTGTCTTTAATTTTTTTTTAATAAAGGCATTGGATGGTGAACTTTTTCACCACAATCTGTTGTAGCATTCTAATAGTGGCCAGTATTTTATTTTTAGTTTTTGGATTGTTCAGAACAAAAATAAACTTGACTTATTTTCAATATCTTTTATTTTAGCATAAATACAAAGAAGCTTCTGAAGCTCCTGTGTTGCTTGATTTAACCAGCATCAAACAATTTTCCATGTTTATTTAAAATAATAGTTCTTGCTTTCAAAGTCATTCAAAGCAATTCAAAATTCACACACAAATCATGTGATGCTTTAAATGAGGATGCCTGTAAGTTTCTCAGTTTTTTGACCACAGGCTTTGATTCAAATCCAGGATCAACTGCTCCACTATGCAGGCCTAATCAATTTCTTTAAAATCTTTTACAATTTATTAAAAGTTACAGCAGGGCTTCTGCGGTGTCTGGTTTAGAAGCCTAACATATTGTAGTGTGAAAATAGCAGAAAAAATTTGTTTCTGTACTCAAACTGATCAGGTCGTTTACCATCTTAGATGTTTCATGATGTTTCAAAACCTTTAGACCATGTGTCATGGAAAGATTTAGTTAGGATTTCGACCCAGTCAAAGTTAAGTTACACGTGAGTAATTATACATAAAAAATAAAATAAGAATGCAGAGCTAGTACTGATAGCCTAAAAGTTTTAGACCATTTGCGCAAAGTTTCCGCGCTTTGATTTGTATGTCAGGGTGCATAAAAATCAAGTTGTTGAATGTGATGTACTGTTTGATGTGAACAGAACAGAAGGAACATAGACCGATAGGAGGCTGTATTGTTACCTGAATTCCAATCAGGATGCCCTTCTGTGGCAGCTTAAAGCCTGTGGAGAGGATGGCCTTCAGAAAGGCTGAATAAATGTTTGGTCCAAAACAAGCTACCTAGATTAAGACAGAAATGGAACCATTTCAGAACTGTTAGAATAATTGATTTTAAAATTTGTCACGGCAATAAGGAACAAATGGGTTTTTACAAAAAAAGAATAACAATAGAGTCTGGTTGGATAACTGCAGCTTGCTTACTTCTCCTGTGGAAGCCATCTCACAACGAAGAACAGGGTCTGCATCCCTCAGTCGCGGCCAAGAGAACATGGGTGCCTGGAAAAAGCAGATGCATTCAATTTGAAGAAATAGGATGTCCCAGCATGTGAGCCACTGTTATGCATGATTGCTGCTTTTGAAATATGTTTCTTTTAGCAGCTTGTGGACTTATAAAAAAAAGTTTGGTCAGCAGGAATACTTAGAGTAGGGCAGTACAAAAGCAATTTTCTAAGATTTTCATTGTGAGAACATACAATTCAGAAATCAAAAAAACAATTTCCGTTTTTAAGTTTCTATAGCTCTTTAAAATCATCTATTCATTCTACTTGACACTTGCTGTGTCAATTGCTGGAGGTTGAAATGTGTGGTGTTGTAGCAATGTAGCTTTAAAAGTATCACAATGTGTGGCTGTCTCATTTGGAGGAACATCTTATGTGTTGTAGATTTAAGTGAGTGTCAGGACTCACTGTCAAAAGGCATATTTAATGGGACAATTATTTATTCTATGATCTATAGGTTAAACACATAAAACACATGGGCTGGCTTGTACAAGGAGTAAGTTGAAATTCCCAATATACCTTCTAATATAACCTTGTAATGATTATATATAATTGTTGCAAGGATCAAGAGGACCATTTTATAATTTTTTCTCAAATAACATCTGTTTGAAGATATAAAGACAACCAAGGTAATTATTATATTTTGATTGTGCAGTTTATTGAGATAAAGAAAGTTGATTCTGGACACCAGAAAGATTTAAGACCAGAAAAGAGAAGGCACACCAGACGGTGCAAGGGTAGAGGCATACTTGCTAAAGAGGGACTAAATCCATTTCATAACTGCTTGCAGTTCCAGTTTTACATTTTAACATATTTGAAGTAAAATGACAGATCAGATCACTTTGTTTTTCAGGATGTTGTCTTCCAAAAGAATAGAGTTAGAAGCAGTTCAAAAGTCCGGCTACATTTGCATTTAAAAGTTTGGTAGAGCAGCGGTAAATGGAGGTCTACACTTTAAAAGTATTTAAAAAGAAATTAATAGAACAAAAAAAAAACTTCTGTAGAATGATTAAAACAAAGCAAGTGAAGAGAATGAGCGAGAAAGACAATTGAAAAGAGATTGAAAAGGAAAGGGAACAGGGGAGGAGAAAGAGGCACAAAGAGAAAGAAGGGAAGAAGATAAAATTGTGGCAATAGAAGATAAGATCAGAAGAAGAGCACAAAGAACATAAAAGTGTAAAAAGAAGCAACAGCAAACTCTCGCTATTGTATTATACAAAAAAAAAAGCAGGAAAAGTCGAATGTCATTTGGGAAGCCATTCTTATTGCTCCATTTAAAAATTGCAGAACCCTTATTACCTTGAAGAGAGCAAACGGTGGTGTGGCGATGTGTGATTTAAGTGTTCATTTACATACACACACACCCACGCACGCCTACACACAAAGAGGGAGGGATAGACAGACACACAGGCAAGGGCCACTGGGGGAGATTCATCCTTGAAGCAGGCTATCTAATCAGTAAATGTAATGTTAGCATGCTAATGTAAGAAGAGGCGAAGAAAAGCAAAGGGAATGCACACAGGGAACCAGAACAGCTTATCATGCCTTTGTTTAAAGAGTCAGAGACAGGCGGGCATGTAACGAAGAAAGAAAATGAAACGGGGATGAACATGTACAGAGGGAATAACAATGAGAGTGAACTTTCTTTTAAAGCTCAACAGCAAATGAAAGTGAAAAAGGTTGAAAAAAGGGCATATTTAACCATCCTAACTAGCTAACCATCACAATAACCTAGGAACCAAATTAACAGGAGGTTCTTCTCAGCCATTAAAACTAAAAACAAAAATATATAACCTTCAGTAAAAATGTGAAAGTGCAAATGCACAAAAAGACAAAAACAAAAGTCCGAGGACCAGTTAGAACAATGAGTCACTTGCATCTGTCATACCAGCTTGAGTGAAAGCTTTCTTACTTTTTAAATTGTTTGTGCTTCAGTAACAAATATGCACTTAAGAAATTACATGATTTTCTGTCATAATAACCAAGACTTCTAAACCAAAACATCAAGCCACACCAGCACATATAAGCAGGACTTCCTAATTCCCCAATTCCATGCTGACTGCCCTCTCCTGAGCATTACCGAGAGGCTTCAAAGAATGCACAATGTTATCATGGGACACCAGATGTGCTAATGAACAGAGCATTATTGTTCAATGCATGTTGGAGGTGGGAGTGGTAGCAGTTCAAATCTCTCAATGAAATGAACATTTCCTATGCTTCCATTTGTGCTGATAAATATGGAAAATATAAAGGCATGATATTTTAATCCTATGTTTTTTTTCCACATAATTATAATAATATACAACCATAAAATAATATACTACGTCCAGCAGTCATTGGACGAGAGGCAACATGTAACTTAGATTTAAAGTAGGCATTTTAAATGTTCTCATTGGACCACAAATTAATATTTTTCCCTTAAATATGATGCAGAACAGGTGGAGAAAGCTATAGATGAAGTTGATAGAAAGAAGGCTTTCAAACCCTAATGGCTTGAAGCTCATCACTAAGATAAATCACCAAAATACATGTAGAAACAAAAGTAATTATCAGAAGTTATTGATTCATTGCTTGAATTCTAATAAATATTTTTCCATTGTGGTTTGAGAAGCATATAAACAATTTTTGACATTCCATTTGTTTCTATATGTAAAATCATACAAATAATTTTATTCAGATCGGATATTCCCTTTACAATGCATCTTTTCACAGATGCCCATTTCATGTCAAGTTAGTCATAATATTTTATAGAAAATATAATTTTTATTGGATTGTTTTAAATCCAAATCTGCAAAATTTTTATTCTAAATCTTAGATTTTATTTGCATCTAAAAAATATTTAAAGTAATATGTAAATTACAAAACAGAGTAAATCAGTAACATTAATTACATTACAAGGGCATATAGCCCTTCTTCCACTGCTTGTGCTTCTGAAGATCCAACTTGGACTAGTTGAGTGGTGAAGATCCTGAATCATGTGTGATTCAAGCTCCTCACCAAATTAACATGAATTGTTGAAGTCTAAAAGCCAGATTTTTTAACAGTATACTATAAGGAGATTATGGAGATTTACTTTAAATCGCTGGTTGTTGAGACTATTGATGATTTGCCAGTGTGAAATTATGTAACATCAAAAGGTTCATTAATGACCGACAAATTATCAATCAAAAAAAGCTGTTATTTTACAGCGTGGCTAAGTTCAGGTTTTATTTGGGAAGGCTGCCGAATGTAAAACCAGTTCATTGTTTCATTAAAAAAAAAGCCAATATTGCATATTTTTTACTGAATGTAAATTTATTTTAAAAAAATTCTAAATATCTAATGGAAACTTGAGACAAAGCAATAGCACACAGACAGATTTGTATAGTAATGAAGTCCAGGTTTACTTTTTGCACAGTTTTCTTTTAAGTTTCTGTTTAGAAGATCAAATCATTTAACCTGTCAAATGTATAAATAGATTGAAGTCACACAACAGAGACTTGTTAGTGAAAATGATAAGAATGAAGCTTCATAAAAGGCAATGTCAGAGTGAGAGAAAATGGACAGCAACATAGAGGTTATTAGAGAATAAGGCAGACAAACGAGGATGATCCCTCGGGATGGCGATAACTTGTGCCACAGTGAGGACGATGGCTGCGAGAGATTAAATATTGATCAAGCACACTTCTGGCTATTTAGAATAGAGACATTGCAGCGTGTTTACAGTGCTCTCCTGATGTTATGGTACTCATAATGTGATTAAAAAAAATAAAAATTAGAATTATTTTTGTTTAACAGCTGTAATACACTGAGTCAGTGTTTCTAGCAAAGTGCTCTTCGATTGAGAGTATGAAGTATGTATCACTGACTTCATGTAAACTCTAGAAGGCTTTTTAGTCAGGCACCTGGAGAACATAGTGCTTCTATTAATATTCCTCACCAATGTGCAGAATGGAAATTGAAAACTTTTGGTCTGAGTGTGCGGGGGTACGGGATTGTACCTGCATGATTGGTTCCAAACTACAACCATTGTTACAGCAGCTCTGTTGTAATTAGACTGAGAAATTATTTTTGATGAAAAAATTGCTTTAGAGCAGCTGGGGAGAAGTAATCTCTCCCATACCAAAGCAATGCAAGACTCCCATTCAGAAAGAAAAATTTACATACTTCTCCCCTCATCAAAGCTATGGAGAGGGATGTAGCAGTAATTAGCAACACGTGGCAGTAGTCTTTTGTTATGTGATCAAGTAGAAGCTATTTTAGTGGAACACACAGAACCCATTAACACATCATACATGTAAAAAGTCATCTTCCGCTATTTCCAAAAACTATTCTGAACAGACAGAAGATATGTGAAACAGTCATAGAGATTTTTAAAGCAAGTTCAAATACATTTTTATAAAAGCAGCTGTTACCATCCATCTTCTATACACCCTTGTCCCTTAGTGGGATCGGGAGGGTTGCTGGTGCCTATCTCCAGCTAACATTCCAGGCGAGAGGCGGGGTACGCCCTGGACAGGTCACCAGTCTGTCACAGGGCAACACAGAGACAGACAGGATAAACAACCATGCACACACACACTCACACCTAGGGAGAATTTAGAGAGACCACTTAACCTGACAGTCATGTTTTTGGACTGTGGGAGGAAGCCGGAGTACCCGGAGAGAACCCACGCATGCACAGGGAGAACATGCAAACTCCGTGCAGAGAGGCTCCCGGGTCAGGAATCGAACCCAGGACCTTCTTGCTGCAAGGCAACTGCAGCAAGAAGGCACCAACTGCGCCACTGGGCAGCCCACAGCTGTTACCTTAAACCAATAATCACATTTGTGACAAGGGCCACAGAGCTTTCTAATATGGTGCAATCACAAGTACTTGACAATTACAGTAGGAAAGGCTCAGTCCTTCCATTAAATCTGGTTGGAGCCCCAGTTGCTCATTTGTAAACATTGCTCATTACAAAACATTGTCAGTATATTCAAACTGTCCTGTTTAGCAACTTCCCAGGACTTAGCCTTACATTTTTCCAAGTCTTACCACAGATTCTCAATTTAACTTATGTCTGAACTTTGACTGGACCATTGTAACTCCTGAATAGGCTTTAATGTAACCCATTCTATTATAGCACAGATTTTTTGGGAGATGATTTTCCTGCTGAAAGGTGACCGTGGATCTCAATCTCAAGTCTTTTACCTGCTTCTAATGGATTTTATTCCTGTATTTAGCTTTAGCATTCATCTTAATTAATCTTCCCATTAAGTCTGACCAGTCTTTTTGCCCTTGCTGAAGAAAATATCCCCAGAGCATGATGCTGCCACCATTGTAATTCACTGAAGGGGTGATGTATTGAGGATATCGTGACGTGTTGATTTTAGGGTATGCATAACATTTTCCATGTCAGTCAAAAAAAAATTAAGATAAAATTTTTCTCTGACAAAATGTTTTTCGTCCACATGCTTGTAGTGTCCCGTAGGAGGTTTGCAGCAAACATGACTCTCTGGGCCTTCTTCTCACCATTTTTTCAGAAAGGATGGATTTGTGGAGTAGATAACTCAATAGTCTTGTTGACAGATTCTCCCACCTGATCTATGGATCGCTGCAGCTCCACTAGAGTTTCCTGCTGTTACTGCTGAGCCACGATTGTGCAATAAATGGGGTACACCATGCACAGGTCACCAGTCTATCAAAATATATTTTATTTTATGTAACCAAAAATGCATTTCTGTATTTGACTATAAGGGCAACTAACCCCTTTGCAAACCCTAACACATAATTTTCCCACCTATATGATCAGCATTTTTAAGGTCTCACCCATATTTGTAATATGGAAGCTTTGGTCCTAATCAAGGGCAAAAACACTTAAAGCAGAGAAAGCTCCTATTCTAGAATGTAGCGACATTTTTTTCCCCTAAAGAACAAGACTTTCATAAGTCGAAGAAGTGCAATGGTCAACATGGTTCTTGCCCTTTAAATAACAGCCTCTTAGACCAAAAGCAGAGTCAAATGGGACACGAGAAGGGGCACTTGAAGATGATTACTACTTAGGGCTCACTATAAAAACCACCATGGCTCGCTACAAAGGCAATGTGACTAAAAATATGTCAAGTGACTCTGCAGAGGAATACTTGATGACTTGATGACAGCTGTATCTCATACTAACCAAAGTAAAATGTAGTGCAAGCAATTTTGAAAAAAAAAAAAAAAAAAAAGAAAGAAAAAGAGGGGCAGAAACAGAGCATTCTGACCTACCACACAACCTTTTTAAGGCTATTGTTTAAGCTGGATGGGTACCAAGAGTGCTCCACTGTCTGCCTGGGACACAAATAGGACAACGAATAAACTATGATTACAAAACTGGCATGTTCCTGCAGTGTGTACTTGTCAATGTGTCCATTCCGAACTATTAATTATCAGTACAATCAAGAGGTCACTTAGACATATACTCTAATGCTATGTGAGTTTCCAAATATATATAATATATTTGTGATCACAAGTTGTTTTCATAGTTTTTAATGAAGATACAAGCAGGATTATTATTTTAATTATAGTTACATTTTTACCAATTTGATCTAAATCAACAAACTGTAGCTTTTCTTTGAAGATCACCCTGCATTTATTTCTTTTAAGAGTTATCCCTCCCTCTACCCCCCTACAGTGATAGAGGAGTTTGAGTGTCCCAATGGTCCTCAGATACACTGTCAGGGGTCTCATGTCCTGGCAGGGTCACCCAAGGCAAATAGGTCCTACGTGAACAATCAGGCAAAGACTCCTTATGATCAGCAATGCCAGTAGAAACAGTGTTCCCATTGCCGGACCCCGCATAAGTGGAAGACAATCGATGGAAGAGTTACCATGACAGTTCCTGAGCTGAGATTGCAAAAAAACCTGTTGTGTTTTAGTGGGACATACATAGCTGCAAAGGTTTTCCTGACTCTTTGACTTTGAATCATATTGTGCAATTTGAATTTTCTTCAGGGAAAAATTGATAAGCATTCAGAGTTGGTTTTCATGATTGAGTGGCTAATTAAAAGGACTAATTAAATGCTGCTTTTAAACTCCACAATGAGCCTGAATTTGCTCTGTTACACCAAAATGTTTTTATGAAGCTTTGCATTTATGTATAGCAAATGCAAAGTTTAATGTTTATACATTTATGTATAGAATCTGATGTATTGTTATTTATTATCAAATCCTAATAATGTGACATTTTATGAAGTGACAAAATACTTTAAGAAATCTTTGCAGGATTCACTCCTTACCTTGATTCCTACATAGTCTACAGGAATGATTGGTTTCTCCAGTGAAGGCAGGCGGGACTCGTTTAAAGGCTCTCCCACCATCACTTTTGTTGCCACATTGATAAAGTCCACACCAATTGTTTTTGATACAAAAGGAAATGATCGTGATGCCCGCAGATTGCATTCTATCACCTACAAGGGGAATAGAACATGCACAACTTTTGTTAGAAAATGTTAAAGATTGAAATTATTCCAGCCTACTGCATACTTCAGAGTAGCATACATGTTAAATCTGGAGAGCTACACTAAATCAATTCAGAACCATACTACGTTTACAGTCCAAACGCATATACATAGGATATGTACAGCATGTGCACTGGAGCTGAAACATCAAAGATGAAAGCATTACTGATCATTAAATCTCTCCAGCTTGACAAATTATTCTGAACATGAAGTGATTTCAATTTGTAAGTGAATTGCATTTGCTGCAGCATGATCTGAAAATGTCAATCTGTCATTTGATCATGCCAGCGGACATATCACCTACCATGACATCATTGCCTTTAACCAGAAATTGGGTGTTAAAGGGCCCTGAAATTTCAAACGCTTGCGCAATTTTCCGGGTGGCAATTTTGACCTGAAATAAGCAAAAAAGGAGAACATATATTCAGAAAAAAAATATGAGGTTGTCTTTCGGAGTTTCATCACATATGAAGTGTAATTAGGGATATTTTGGGTAGAAAAAAACAACAAAAAACAACAAAAACCAAACTTTGATCTAAAGCATGTGATAAGAAGAAAAGACTTTTGATTCCTTTAAAGCCTAAGGAGGGTGCAGTGAATTGTTATTATGGTTTAAAATACAAAGTTTTCAAACCAATCTTCTATTTTGTCATTTCTTATGGTCCTTACTTTTCTTTGACTAGGAACAATATGTTCTTCTGCTCTCATTCAGGCTGTTACATTACCTTTAAGGTCTCAAGAAAGCACTAATGTTTCTTATTTAGTTTTTTTTTTGCTTTGTTTTTTAATTACACACCCCGAGTAGAATCTGACTGCAGTTTGGTGACCTGATCTGTCTAATTAGGGTTCTGCAGAAACACCACAAATAGAATTATGTTGCATAATTTGTAATACTACTGGCAAAATGCCCCAAACATAAAAAGGAGAAATGGCAATGTCAGCAATAGCTCCAATGTTATGAGATGCACAAGAAGGCAGGTGGCAGAAATGACCCAGAGTGACTGCAAGCTTATAAAGGGATTAAATTGAAAAGTTGCTTTTATGCCTCAAACCACAAGACTTAGAAAAAAGTAATGGGGGGGAAATGGTCATTGGTCCTCAGAGGATCACTGCCGTGCAGTGTTTAACTCACCATTAGCTGGTGTGGTCAGAGCTCATAGATTCTATCAAGATGCTAGTGGATGGTTTTAAAACTGAAACTGCAGTTTAAACAGTTGTGTTTTGGAGAGTGACGATTCCAAAGGTTTTTCAGACTCTTAGTTTGAATTTCATATGGTTTGTATTGCTCTACTTTGGCTATTATTTTCAGAAAAAAAAAAAATCTAGAATGAGCATGCAGCGTCTCTTTTATGATTGTGTGTGGTTGATTATTACCACTGATTAGATTCAGTTTTTTTAACATTTCATAATGAGTCAGTTTCTGCTTGTTTACACCATGAGCTCCGACAAGTTTTTGTATTCACATTGGAAAGTGATGATTTTGTGGTTTGATATTGTTTATGCAAAACTCTGATCTTACCATCTGAATGTCATTGCCAAGTTCTGCTTTAAGTTTAGTCATGTGCTTAGAGATGGTGCATTTATATATTGGATGTAACAAGTGGATTTTCCTGCAACTGTTTTCTCATACCACTCTGCCCAATTTCCTCTGTCCTTGACATTACCAAGCCATTTTCATCTACACAAGAGCGGCTCACTTGATAATTTCAGTTGGTCTGACCATTTTCTTTAAATCTACAATATAGTAGATTTAAATCTAGAATAAGGTAGACTTAAATAAAGCTTCCAAAACACTTAGACAAGCCTGTCTTTCCATTTTAAAGTCCAGTAAGTTGTCTTCAAGATTCCCAAATTCACTGGATTGCTTCCATGTGTCTGAAAGATTAGCTACTTATGTTTACAACCAGTTAAACATGTGTACCTTATAAAGTAGATGATGAGAATAGATTAATCTTAGTACTTCACTAAAAGTGCTACTAATTCTGTAATGTGCTTTATCTCATCAAGGTCAAGGCCTAATGTCTTCTCTGTTAAAAAAAAAAAAAATCTAACTAATGCTGGCAGGATTTTTTGAAAGCATGAACAGGGTTTACATGACATAATCTTGTAGACTGGCCAATATTCAGAATGACATTACGTATTCCAAGAACTCTGGAGATCCTGTAAAAGGAAAAACATTTACACCAGCTGGGGAAATTCTTTTCAAGATATTTAAAAACCATATTTTGTATTCACAGGTGCAATAGTTCTAAGCTTGACTTGACAATAAAGTTTTCCAAATTTGCCATCATGGAGGTCCTGAAGACCAGGGAAATGTTAATCTAGCATTACTGGGAATTAAACAAGCCCCTGTCTATATTTTGGAGAAACTATGCAATACGCTAAGACAGGGCTTTTGAAAGTGTGAGGAGTGCCTTCTGTAGGGAGTGTTGGAGTTCTTCAGGGGGAGTGTGACAGCAGGCAAGAAAACATAACCAGAAAAACTAACTGCGGACAATAAGCCAATTTCACCAAAACTATGCAAGACACAAAACTGATAGATTTTTGTATCTAAAGCTGTAGTAGGTAAGGTGACAGAGTCTGCCTCAAGCGAAAATATAAAAAGCAGGAACTATGCAAATGATTATTCAAAGTTTGGATTTCCACCTGCTAAAGATGCTCCACTGCTACAGTGTTGTCTGCCAAGAGGTGACAACATTGTATTGAGACAAACACCCCAGTTTGATGACCAAGTCCCAGGAGTTTTTTCACAAGCTAAATGAGCTGTGGTCACAGCAATGTAGTTCATACTTTTAGCACTGTAAATGACAAAGCAACTAAAGCATAACATCATGTAGTGCCATGCTCAGCTAAAACAGGTACGCCCTACAGGATCAGATAAACATGTTTGAATAGAACATTAAGTATAACAACCCCCTTATGTCTGCAAAAAATATAAGGTATGAGTTGTTTGCCTATTTGCTCTCTAAGGGAAAGGTTAGCTCTCCACCAGTTTGAAAACCCCTGCAATAAGAGACTGTATGTTGTAGCAAATGTTTGCATGATGATGTACTAACTTTCTCTAGAGCTCCCTGGCTGATGGTTTGGGTTGGGAGCATTAAGGTGGCATCTCCTGAGTGGACACCAGCATCTTCTACATGCTCTGTTATGGCATGGACAAGGACCTGAAAAGATACATTTTGAAAATGATAAAAAAAAATCTAAAGCATTATATTAGAAAAATGGTGGCTCTATATAGTCAAATAGAGGCCTACACATCAATATTCATATTTTCACAGCTTTGATATTGTAATTCTATAATTGTCTGTCAGATCTGATGGTTCTTGAAAGTCAATGTATTTATGCTTATGTGATGAACAAAACACATAGTAGATGTTAACATTTGCAGACAAATTCAACATTAATCTTAATAAGGTCACCACATCATCTTTAGTAAAAAAATCATGCACCTGCTGCTGAGCACCAGAACAAAGAGGAGGTCCACAGCAGTTAACTTACATTTATTACACAGAAAATATTCTAGATCTACTTAGTTTTCCAAATGTATTCTATCCCATAATAAAAAATTTTTATGGTGTTTACAATAAAATTCACATATTTAACTTATCTTTGACCCTATTAAAGAAACAATGTCAATGAAAAAATGTGAGTCAAAAGAATAACTCTGCATGTTCCACCCAAAGGAGAAAAGATATGAATCAGCCACCAACTCTGAGCAAGAATGTGTCTGTAAATGAGCTGCTGTGTCATTAGCTCATTTGAACTGCTGCTAACCACAGCATTCATTAGCACTCTTCAGATACAGCCTGTAATTAATACGTATTATCTCCAACTTTTTCACTCTCCTGTGCACATACACACAAGTTATGAGGGGTGTTTGGTATTCTCTGAGTGGACAGCTTGTTAATGTGATACTGAAGATAAAGGAGGAGCTGTATTCAGAGAAGACAGAGGGAGAAAATCTACCATAGAACTGGATAGCCCACGTACAAACTGACACCCTTGAAATGACTCTTGCAGGCTAAACAATAGCAAAAAAAGACAGGATATTCAGGAGAAATCACTAACTCCAACTTATGCTGCAAGTATGGCTTTAAGAGTATTTAAAAGTTATGCCAACATTATTCAGCCACTTTATTTGTCGACTGCAGATTATACAATATCGGTCTGCATCAAACAAAGAATAATGACAGAATGAATAATGTTGAGGTATAGAGATGAATAACAGCATTTTTCTAAAAGAAAACCTGCTCAAGTGTGGAAGAAATAAATACCAGTCTGACAAATAATGTCACTTTCTAAGCTGAAAAGCTGAGCAACACTATGTTACATCATGTGAAAAATGCTTAATAGGAAAAGATTTTAGCAAAAGTAAAGTGAATGTTGATGCATTTAAATGTATAACAGTGATAATAAATATAACAAAAATATTTGTAATAAAAATATTGATGATAATAATAATAATAATAATAGATACCTGGCCATTGTTAGCTACAGCATCCACTTCTACCTCCCTGGCACCACGTATGAACTTTGTGATGACAACTGGATGCTCCTGGAGGAAACAGAACAGGAAGACAAAAAAGTACATACATAAAATCGCTTGATGTGGAGTAATCAGCTCTTGGGATAAGATTTTGTTGCAATGATATTTTGTCAGCTCTGACAATTTGCAAAAAGATTAAAGAAAAATATATATTGAAGATGACCACTGATGTAAAAGCCTCCCTTATCATCGCAAACAATCTTTAAATAGTCTCAATTTATTGTAGCGTTAAAATACTGGTTCTCATAAGTTAAGAGGAGACTGAAGTTTCACACAACAAAAACAACACATGAAACCAGTATGAAGGTATTCTAAGATTAATATAGTGGTCATTCAGTTTGATTCTGAAGACAAGCCTATGGCACCTATAATGAGCTGTGTGAATAGATCCATAAAACTGTAATTTACAATAAAATGGGAATGTTACGGTTTTGTTGAAACCAATGTATAGACTGATATGAAAGGTCATGTACTGACTCTTACTGTTGTCTATTCATCTTATAAAAAAACAACATATAACTCATATGCCAAGAAGAAATAGAAAGTACAAAATAACAACAAAAAATACTTTAAAGATGATGCAAGTGAGGGGTACAAGTTTTAGTGGACATTAGAACATGTGACACAAATTGTTTTTTCATATTTCATTTATGAAAACAACCAAAGCAGAAAAGAAGAAAATACAATCTGTACTAAAAATATCTTGTTTTGAAGTGTTCTGGGAAACTGAATGTGTTGTTATCTCACTAAAAGTTGGTATTTTTTACGATGACATATTGTTCTTTCCAATTATTTTCATGTCCAACAAATAAATCACTACATTCAGTAAATTAAATAAATACATATTAAAATATTCAGTTGCTATTTAAGAAGATACATTGCATTGTTTTATATGAAATTGTTTATTGTGGAATTATGGAATCACAGGTCACAGACGTGATTCAGTAAAGTGAAATATACAGAACCTTGTTTTACTTTAAACCTGTTTGAATTACTTAAAACAATGTTAAAAAAAAAATGCTCATCTGGAGCTTTGAAAGAACATATGTATTTTCTTCCAGCTCCAGGTAGAGGCCAGTGGAGCCGTCAGTCACCCCCAAGCAACCTTGGTGCTTAGCGAAGTGGAGGTGGCACACAGCACTAACCAGCAGCTTTGACAGTTGGCAGCATGAGTTTTAATTGAAAGCAGAGGGAAATCACAACACAAACATCCTCTCAAAGTGTTTCTATGTGTGTATTGGTTTGAGTGACATCATATACCCAATAAAATGTTACTTCAATGTAATTCAAAGAACGGAAATTACAGGGAATACATGAGGAAGGAGATCTGTGGCACAAGGTCTGTCTCACTTGTGCAGACATGTACACTTAGCTTTAACAGTCATCTCACCTGGGAAACCTGTGTAGCCTCTTCCAAGAAGCGTTTCATTTCTTCCTCCCCGTAGACAACATTCATTGCAGAGCCACTAGAGAGATACAAGCAGCAGAAGGAGGGAGAGAAAGAGTAAATGGAGAGAAAACATGAGGTCACAGAAGATGAAGAGAAGCAAGCCAACAGGAGAACATACAAGCTTCAAATGATTGTTCAAAACACTCATTATCTCTCTATTGCATCACTATTACCATAGGGAACAAGGTCTGGAAACAGTCAAAATGAGGAGCGGGAGAGAGTAACAGCGAAGAACAGCTATTTAGGTCGAAAAGCACTTCAGGCACTTGAAAATTAGTTCAGAACTTCATCATTAAAAAAACAACAGATTTAGGCTAGTTTTGTTGTGGTGGTTGTTTGTGATTTTAGCTGGGTTATCATCCTGTTTGAAATGGAGAGTTTGAGAAAAACAGGATGAAAAAAGGCCACAGGCTTCAGTCAGATCTTTATTCCTCAGCTGTCTGTGGCTCAAAGGCAGACATATGTCTAACCCCCTAAAGAATACTGACCCCCAATTAGAAAAAAGGAGATAGAAGATTTAGAATGCATTCAAATTAAGGCAAATCTTTGGCATGGATGACGCATAGTTTCAACATCAGTATTCTCTGGATTTAGAGTGAATAACCAAACAAAGTAAAACAAAGATTTCAATATCTTGCATGCTAAAAGCTAAGTGTTATAGCATAAGTGTACAAATAATGCTAGAAATGCACCAAGAGAATTGTTCACAACCATAATTAGACTGTGTTTATCCTGACGGTCGAGGCTAACTGCAAACTCACCATATGTAAGTACTACCAAGCTGCAGCAACAACGGTACTCTCTTGTTTTTATGGAAGAAAGAGGACTTAGCTTAGTTGTTTTTTTTTCAGTGTCTGTGTCAAATTCAAAAATTGAAGTCAGAGGAAAAGCAGGGATACATATAGTTGAAAATTATATGTCATATCTGGACATGGCTTAATGTATTACAGCAAAATTGCTGCGTTTTATCTTTTCAGGGCTCAACCTCTGTCATGAAATTCACTAGATTTGACATGCTGGCAGCCTTTTAGAAATTTTAAAGAAACTGTTAAGTGTGGTGATCTAGAGAGGAAACTGTTCAGAACTTTGATAGAAGCTGCACCTTGTTCCTTGCATTTCAGTTGTCACCACAAGGGAGTAGTGAGGCCTTTCCCCCTCATAATAGCCATGAAGCTGGTCTGCTTATTGAGTAAAAAAAACAAAATGAAAAAAATAAAAATAAAAAAAAACTAACATTTTTACTTTTGCAGTCCTGTGATTGTTGTAGTTATGGCACAATTTACCACTCCATTGAGACACAGTTGCTTACGAGTACATTTTCTAGGTATTACAGACTGAAAATGCTAGTTTGAGTTGGTATTCCTGGTTGTACTAATTGCCAATATTGGTTGCTAAAACGACCACTCAAAAGACCACTCAAAACAGACATATTTCCACAAACACTTGGTAACACCAGGCCCTCTGACCACCAAAGGGCAAGGCAAGGCAGGGGAAGTCTCTTGACCAAAGTCGCAGTGAATGAGATAGACGGAGCCGGGGTTGGAGCTGGCAACTTGTTACGGGACGAGTCCTGAACAGTCACCCCAGTAATGATTGTCTTTCATACTTTTTTGCACTTCTTACATAGTTCAAATTACTAAAACAGTTAATCCACACAAATATGCATTTTATTTTCACAAAAATCTATTGTCTAATCAATTAATATCTTGTCAGCAATGATTTTGGTATCAGTTAAAATATGTCAATATGTCTATGCACTCAAACCTTGAAGATCGTTTCAATTATAAAAAAAAATGAAATGTGTCTAAAAGCTGCTCTCATTGTTCTGAGTCAAGCACCACTTGAACATATCTCCCATACAGATCAAATGGTTTCACAGCCAAAGGGAGAGACTATACTAACAAAAATTAAACATGCTAATAAGACGCAGTCAATTTCGGAATACTCTAAAATGAGTTCTGAGTGTTCATTGCAAACATGATTAAGACAGTATATAACGTGTTTTTGTATAAATGTAGGACAGGTTGTGCAAATCAAATTGGAGAGAGTTCATAGAACTCTGGTACCCAAGTAAAAAAAGGCACAAGTTTTCATTTAAACAGTTTTTGGCCATAGTCAGAGACTTGATTATTACTTTTAATGTCAAATTTAATTATTGGCAAACACTTCTTCAATGACTTCAATAGCTTTGACATTTAGAAGAGTCTTCAATGTTACCTACTGCGGAACACTCTGTTGCTTACTTACTTTCCTTTTGTTACTTAGACAGATTCATTTTAAAAGAACATCGTATCTTCCAGAACCTCAAAAACAACTACAACTACGAAACCAGCACAGCTTCAATTATGCAACGGTCTGAGTGATACCCAAAGTTCTGTTTTAGGGTGTCTTCCTGACATCTACTGGGCAGACATTTTACTGCATAGTTAAAGGAATATTTGTGAGACTGCTCAAGTCATTAATCATCATAAATAAAAATGTACTTTAATGGTTTAATAATCAGTTAGATAATTACCAATAAAATGTAAGGGACTATGCAGAACTGTCAACAGCTTGTATCTAATGATAAAAACATTAGAAATGTGTTACGTGTTCAAATAGTTTTTACCTTTCAAACAGTTGATAATTTACCAAGTGATATAAATAACTAAGCAGGAATAAGTCAGTAAGTGAGTTTCTGTTTCTCTCTGAAGGCACAAACATTTTAAGAGTAAAAGGCTGCTTATAGTTGTAGAAAAATATTGCACTGTTTTAGACTATCGGGTATTAAAACTCACCTAAGAACATACGAGGGACGAAGTAAACAAGGGTAGCCCACCCGGTTGGCAAATGCAAAGGCATCTTCCTGTAATACATAAACACATAGACACATGAAGGTATAAAGCTGCCAGAGAGACACACAGACACATATCTTGGATTGAGATTAACTGAGAAATTTGTTGACCAAAATACTTTGTTGTTACTGTGGGAAGACTCAACTTTAGGTATTTTCCTCAAAATTAGGTGTTAAGAATAAAGCCCGAGGAAATGTAAAAGAAGGAAGAATATATTTAAATGAATATGCATAATCTGGTTGACCTAAAGGTCGACTGTTGATTTAGGTTGCTACAACAAAGAGCTATTTCTACTTTAATGAGTGCTGATCATTTTGCTTATAGGTCATTTCCTACAGTTTTGGTCATTTAATTCTGGGTTTTTCTAGAGTTGTCAGCCTGTATTTCTGCCCTGGGGATATTTTATTGAAGTAGTGAAAGAACTAAACTACCCCGAGCCAAGGGAGACTGAACTTATAGTCAATCATCGAACAAGTTGTATTTAGAAATACAGGTATCTTTTTGTAAGTCTCAGGGTTAAAGTAAGATTTACAAATTACCTTTTAACTGTCAACTCCAAAATACATGTGTCATCATGGACATACAATCCACGATGACACTGGTGTTGTCAAGACAGTTAAAAATTTAACTATATTAATTACGCTTATCATGCTAATCGGTAACAGAATTTAAAAATTTCAACAATACAATCATTTTTGCGTTGTTTTATTTAGTAAAATTATGTTCTTAAAAGGCTGCCCACCTACACACAAAGAACTATGTGTCTGTTAGATGGTCTCTGCTTTTCAGACACAGTAAATCTATTTTTTTTTTAAGATAATCGTGTTACAGTGAAAAAGAAATCAGCTAAAATCTGTATCAGGAACTTATCCATTTATTTATCGTCTAAACCCACTTATCCTTGAAGGGTCACAGGTTAGGAGATCACATATTTAAAAATAGCTAAGATTGGGAATCAGCCATAAATCTCTGATAAGTGGAACTTTAATATTATGCAATGCAGTGTCTCTTAACGTAAAAAAAAAGAAATCAAATGAAGCTTACACTGACAATGCATTTAGTTTTGAGAATTTATCTGCAAATCTTGAAACATTTATTCCTTCTGCAGCTGTATCAATATTTCATGTTTTGCAATAACATATTTAAATATGTAAATTGTATTAAATGATTAAATGAAGCGATAGAATTAAGTAGAACAATTACTCTAACCATGTCACCTGTTTGTTGTACTCAGTTTATCTGTTCTGCTTCAAACTTCAAATGTCTGTAGACACCAATAAGTGCATTTTAGTCTTATTTTGATGTTTATTTGTGTTGGAAGTTACCCAGCACTTCTGCATAATTATCAAAAATCTAATTATCTCACAGAAAAATAGAAAATAACTTAAGTGACAAGCATCTATTTAAAAAAGGCATAGGGTCTCTTTCTGTCAGACCAGAACAGACAGAACAAATATCATCGCAAACAGAGTGTGAGGTTAAATGCATCACAGTCTACTTCAGACATTTTGTCTGATAGTGGTAGAATGAAGTGGATGAGAAAGGGCACTCAGCAGTTATAAACAGCTTGAACCACCATTTATGGAGGCTTTACAGCCTGATGAGCAAATGATGTTAAATAGCTGCTCAGAAACTGACAGGAATAATAAATACTGCTTTTGCATTAAATCACATCTTTCTTGGCATTTATTCTGATGTTTGTATGTCAACTAAAGTTTTTCCCCCCATTTTAGAAGTGTGTTTCAACTGATTACATTATGCAAATTTGAAGTAAATCTACCAGTGATGATGTAGGAGGTCATTAACAACCACATGAAAGCATTACAAATAGAATTGTTAGACCTCATAAGTGTTTTACTTGTTTTTCAATAGCATGTTCACCAGAGGAATAATTTCCCTGGAACTATAAAGCTCTTACATGTACTCATTTTGGTTGTGTCCAATCAATTTGGTATGATTGGACACAATATTTTTGGGGTGTTTTTTTTTTGATAGATGCAAAGGTCTTGCACTAATTAAACATAATAGATTTTGCTCCAATAATTAAATGGATTCTAGGAGATCTTTACCACTCATAATCTCAACTTGCGAATCGTAATATTTGAAATACCAAGAGATATTTTAAAAACATTGGGGTATTTCTTCCACAAAACTGAAAAATAGGCCATCATTGGGTCTCTTAAATGGTTAGTGACACAACACACGTGACTAAATTTACACAGAAATGAGCTACAAAATCAGAACCATTTCAGTTCCTAGACCTAAACGAAATTCAACACTCCTAAGGTCAGCTCAAGGGGAAAGAGTAAGAGAAGACCAATCGCTCTGTACAACATAAAGAGATTGTGCAAGCAAAAATAACCCAACCTCCCTCACTCTGTATGTTGTAACCTAATGAAGTGTTAAAGATTAAGTGCTGTCCTCCTGGCAAAAGGGTTTTGTACAAATTATTAACACAAAGAGGGCCAAAAAAAATCTGGCATGCATAATTTAATATAAAAAAAATCTATTTTCCTAATGAGCGATTTTTTCTTTTAAAAGATAAATTTAGTCAAATCCAAGTGTTGCATTTTCGGTGTGAAATTATGACCAGATATATTCTGAAAACCCTTATGAATTAAAACTATACTCCCATTGTTTCCCAAGAACATAGCAAATCCAAAAGTGAGAATATAAGTGCTTTTCAATCCATTTCACATTTTTACTTTTTTCCATCCACCCACACAGGTTATACAAAAAAAATGAAAGAATTAAGAGTAGGAACTGTGGAAATAGTCTGGTAGTTAGAGCCTGTATGCCCTACTCCTCGTCATCATTATCATTACCTTTCTTTCTCCTCGCTTCCGTCTCTCCTTCAGTTTGGCAGTTTTCTCTCAGTCATTACCCACAGTTTCCTCACCAGGTGAGGTACCATTTATAAACACAAAATAGCTTCAGAAAAACACGAGAATCATCCCCCCCACAGCAAAGCTAGAGCTGCTGTAGCCTATTAAAAGTAAACTACCTTTTAAAGATCAACATAGAAGTAGGATATGTGAGATATATACTATCGAGATTCTGTATGTTTTCACAAGATAAATTACTCTTAAGTGGTACCTTAATAATGTAAACAAAAACAATGGAAAAAAACTTCAGACAGCCAGCATTTTAGTAACTATTATTTCATGGTTTGTTTCAATAATATGGAACCAAGGATAAGTTCAAATTAAGAAAAAAAACTAACTTACGTTTTAATAATGAGAGAATATCTAAGTTGACGGTAGCTTGCGAAAGTCTAAGTTAATTTGTTGCTATTCTGTTTTTTCCCCTAACATATAAATTCTGATACGCATAATTTATATGTTGAATGTTTGTGAAATTAAAAGATGAAAATGCATTCCTCCTTAAATGCCCAAGAACTGAACTGATAACTTTTGAGGAACTTTAAACAACCAAAAAATATATTTGTAGATGCCATTTGGAAAACAGCAACAAAGTCTTGGTCATGAAGCAAAGCACAAAAACAAGAACTTGCTCAGAAATACATATATATTTTTATATAATACAGGCATTAATATTTTCTCACCAGTGAACTGAGTGCCCTCCATGGAGCTTGGGCCACTTCAAGATTGTCAAGGATGCTGGAGAAGACAGAACGTTCCTCAGCCCGATCAATCTGCAGGGGGCTCGTCCCCAGAATCTTTACTCCACTCTTGTGCAAAGGGATGGCCAAGTTGTTGGGGATCTGACCTCCCACAGACACAATACTACCAGAACACTCCTATGAGAGATTGAAGAACTATTTTATTAGGAAGTAGTGGAAACAGCAAGAAGGCAAAAAGGATACATCATAAAGTTGAGTTCATTAGTCCAATGTTTTTCACATAAAAATCTGGAAAGTACAGCTTGTGCATGTGTTGATACCCCTTTACTGAGATATCCTAAAATCTACTGAAACTAAATGCAATTAAAAGTAATCTAATTAGAAAAGTTTTTAGTTTTCCACAGCACATGTAGGAGTGGAAGAAAAATGATCTGACAAGCTAAAATGAATCTTTTTGGTTTACATCAGAAATAAATCAAAACAGAAATACTGAATACTGAATACATCAAAAACAAAACTGTAACCATATTTAAATGTGTCTTTTAATTGTCTTTTTTTATTTTCTTGCTCTCTATATATGATGTTGTCAAAATCGGGTTTTATTATTTAAAGTTACTATTACCATTGGACTTCTTAACAGTTTTATACATAATGCTTAGTAAAGTCCATCTAGGAACAAGTGCTGCAAATTAGGTTCCACTACCAGGAACCTAATTTCCTGGTAATGGACCAAGACAGACACAAGCATGGGATTGCAGTTTTATTCAGTTTGTCTATGTTAATATGTGTCTGTCCCCATCAAATAATTGAATTAAACTGAAATGTTTAATGTGATGAAAAGCTAAAGCTGCACATCACTGTGAACTGACCATTTCTATAGTGAAATGTGGTGGTTGGAGTATCATGCTGTTCCTGCATTTGCTTAGTAGCAACAGGGAATCTGATCAGAGTTCATCGAACAATGGATGCAGTTAGATACTGGGCAGAACCAGAAGAAAACCTATTAGATAGACTTGTATATGGGGAATAGGTGCAACTTTTTCCAGGAAAAGAACACTAAATAGACAGCCAAAGCTACAAAGGAATGATTTAGGTTGAATTTGCTCAATATTTTTCACCAAAAAAGGAATATGTGCAGTTCACAAAAGATTTCTAAAGCAGAAATAATCTGATTATGTAAATAATTTACATAATCTTAAACCATTATGTAAAGAAGAACAGGCAATAATTCAGTCCATACATGTTCAAAACTAAACCCAAGAGGCTTGCAACTGTACTTGCAGTGAAAAGTGGTTTTACAAAATGTTATCTCAGAGTGGGCTGCAATACTTTGTTATACCATCACTATAACATACCTTGAAATTTAATGGTGTAATGGTAAAAAAATTTAACAAGTTGAAAGGGTAATGATAATTTGCAATGTACTTTATCTGGCTCTGGAAACTGTTTAAGCCATCTCAAGAAAATGACATATATGACTAATACCATTTCATAGGTACATCTAATTAGAGACAGGTAACTAACAACACTTGTTAATGTTGCGTGTCTCTTGGAAATAAATATGAGCAAATGTTATGCCCTCTGAAGTCATGGAAACAACTCTATGCATAAGAGAGAAAAATTGCGAAAGTGCTTTTTAATAACTGCATGCAGCCCTTTTTCCTGTCTAGGTGATCCAAAGGGGATGTTGTTTCCATGGCAATGCCAGGTTGTATCTCTTCATTATTCATGGACCTGCTCTCTTGCTCCTGTCCAGGGGTTATCACCATGCTCTAATGCCGTATTTATCTCTCTCTCACACGCACACACACGCACACACAAACACGTACATATAGAACTGCAAAGAGTGAAACTATCTGCGAGAGAGGGATTGATGGTAAGGCTACATCCCTGAACAAACAAACACCTAATCACACTGTGATCCCATCACAACTTTAACTGGATTACAATTCCTCTGCAGGGGAACATCAGCAGACATTAGTATGTCAAAGCACGTAAATACACAGGCACCACCAAATCCAAACACAGAAAAAGGTCAAAATAATAACACCTTTGAATATGTTTTGACATGATTAGGATCAAGTGAAATACACCGACATTACAGGCCATACCAAGATAAAAAAAAGGTTCCTATAAATGTATATATATCTTCCAAAATACATAGTAAAACGACAATAGCTAGAAGAATTATGGTTTCAAAACCACAAAAATATCCATGACATTATTGCTAGAATTAAAATGTTGTAATGAGATACATGAGAAAGTGCCAGAAGGACTGGAATTTTATTTGACTGAATGGAGAGCAGCTGTTTCTACAGACTGTCCATCAGCTGGCTGAAAGACAGCTACCACAATTTTCTCTTATTAAGACAGCAACAGTGACACTACTGTGATATCTAAAACTCAACATATGTATGTGTTATGTAATGAACGCATGATTGTATAATCTGGTGTTATTAAACAACAAATGTCTTCTCCTGTGGAAAAGGATAGTAAACAAGATCATTTGAATAGTGTCTTGATTTTAAGACACTGAGGCAAATATATCTGCAACAAACCTGTATGCAATTCTTCCAAAATTCCCAAATTAAACAGGAAAAAAATCTAATATATATGCATTTCCAATAGAAGGCATGTTAGTAATACTCTAACCTCCTGTTGGGTGATATCAAGGATGCGCTCTAGGGTCAACTCTTCAAAGTAAAGACGATCACACTCATCAAAGTCAGTGCTGACAGTCTCGGGGTTGTGGTTGACCACAACTGTCTTCTTTCCAATTTGTCTCAAGGCCCTGATACAGGACACTGCACACCAGTCAAACTCAACGCTGCTACCTAGTAGATGATAAAGCAGGCAAAAATGAATATGTTGGACATAATGCGAACTTTATCACAGCAATAAAGCAGCTGCTTTATTGTCATCTGCTTTCTATTCAAATTGGAATTCAACTGACTACTAATCTGAAAGTTTTTTTTTATAATAATTATCTATGAAATCAAACAGTAACTTGGCAATGTTACAGAATGACCGTATAAAAACATACACAGCCCTCCTATTGTAGCAGTTTTCTACATGGTCCATGAAACTATTAATATCAGGAGTAGTATATTAAGTACATTATTTAAATATTATACCAGCATCTAATAACTAAATATCCTAAAAATACACTGACTAAAAATAAACAGCTATCCCACAAGTGCACCCTATAAACACACCTATAAGATTACAGTGACTTTTCAAAGTTTAGTGAGATACCTACCAATGTGATAAGGTCCACAACCAAGAACCATAATGCCCTGATCTTTAAATTCTAGGTCATGCTCCTAGAGAGGTGAATTAAATGACAATTATTTTTCATAACATAATAAAAGTATAGGCAGTATATATGTGGAAAGACACCACCTTGATTGCATACCTGACCATGGTATGTGCAGTACAAGTAGTTGGTCATTGCTGGGTACTCAGCTGCTAATGTGTCAATCTGTAATAAAAGAAAATATGTTACATTTATAACTACTAAAAAAAACTTATTCTGCTCTATTCTTCTGTTCATTGTCTCACTACAGATCTGATATGAAATGATGATTTGTAGGTGTGGGTGTACACCTAGAGGTGGACTAAGTTTGAGTTTTTTTCTGATGTTTTGTAGTCTATTCT
This sequence comes from Girardinus metallicus, assembly GCA_903067095.1. Lineage (NCBI taxonomy): Eukaryota > Metazoa > Chordata > Actinopteri > Cyprinodontiformes > Poeciliidae > Girardinus > Girardinus metallicus. Next base: position 2,786 of record CAEGAE010024029.1, on the reverse strand, counting down.
TGAAGTCACAAGATTACTACTGGCAACCTTTTGATCTCGTTTTCTCTGAATATTCTCTTTGACCCTGACAGCTTACACTGCGAGCATTGAGTTTAAAGTCTAAATGTTTTTCTTCTGGCCTGAAACAGCTGTCAGATGAAGCAAGAAAGAGAAAAAAAGAGCACAACTGGGACCCAAAATTGCACAGGCTAAATAATAAGGATAATTTAGCTTTAATTGGAATGGATTCAATTACAAAGCATGTTCACTTCACCAGAATCTCAACGGTACAATCTACAACTGTGCAAGTAAATAAACAACAACATTTTGTCTGTCATTTATTTTGTTCTCTATCTCTTCTCTTTTGGCTTTGTGGCAAAGAGGTTCTGGGTTTGGATTCTTACATGGGGTCTTTCTGCATGGAGCTAGAATGTTCTCCACAAGGATTTCCTTCCACCATCCAACAGCATGACTGTCGGTATGATAATTGGCCTCTCTAAATTGCCTTTAGCTGTCAGTGTTTGGGTGCATGGTTGTTTGTCATCTGTGTTAGCCTTTTGTGTACTGTCCATGGTGTAATCTTGCTCTTGCTCATTGCCTGCTGGAAAATGGTAACAGTGCCCTCTTTACCCAATTTGAAAGCAGGTTAAATATCAGTCAAGAGACCCCAAAGTTTGAGCCCAGCAAATATGCTATTATGTTTGCTTTATAAAAAGTATGCTTGAATTTTAAAAAAATATATATATACAAAAATGTATACAGAGGGCCAGACTTAAAATATGTAAACAGGTAAATTCACAGACTGTAAGAAACTCGATGGATGGACAGATAGATGAATGGATGGATGGATACAGTCTGGAATGAAAGATTTTTCTTTCATTGTCCTTTTTATTTCCTGATATTTATCCAAACATGGAAAGTACTTACATCAAAGTCCATACTTTTCCACACTTGCAGACTGTTAGGAACCCAATAACTAGGATATAGGGATGCATAATATTATTGATATGGAACCATTTTGGCTGATAAACTGCAGTGCATTATTAATTACATTAATAATGGCATTAAAATGACAAATCTAATGAATCCTTTAACCCTCATGTGTCAAACTCAAGGTCCACAAACCAAATCCAGGCCACAATAAGTGTTTCTGTGGCCCTTTAAACTCTAGCGGGTCACAGAAGTAGAATATCAAGACGAAGATATTATCAGTCAAATCAATTTAGTTTTAATTTGTATAAGGTCAAATTACATCAATGTGAAGAAATGCTAGATATTAATTAATTTTAAGAAGTACTCATCGAATGCAGAGACAGCTATAATATTTTTATTGTTAAATAGTTTTATTACAATATTCTGCCACAATGCACAGTTTGAGGACGTTCATTAACTTGATGTGGCCTGAAATGAAAATGAGTTTGACCTGAGTAAACTCCAACCTGAGTAAATTCAGATTTTACTATATGCTATCCTGTAGTTTGGATAAAAAATATATCTTTGATAAAGACTATATTTCGATTTAAGCTATTGTTCAAAATTAGCTGATAAAAACCCTTTATCATGTACTAATACTCTAAAGTTTTGTCCAATTGACTGAAGTCAAATGTGCTTCACTTTAAATAGGAATTGTTTCTTGCACCAATTAGTTTTAAGAATTCATTTTATGTAATGTTGGTCAATATCATATCAGATTTGTGCAAAAAAATAAAAAATTTCAATCCACACACAATACCATTTGTAAGCAGTGCAACACTGGTAGTGGCCTGACTAACAAATGTTTTACCTAAAAATTAGGAACAGTTACAGGTTTGCTATTTTCATTACTATTTAATTTCATTAAAGTCATAAATTTCTAAGTTTTTCAGGCCAAATGAAAAGATGCACAAAATATTGTATTTATTACCAGGCACAGGCAATTAAAACTGAATCTGAACTTGAAGTCTGAGGCCACTCACCTGTTTTACCCAGGGTCTGATGCCATTACTGGCCCTCAGCTCTCTAGCAGCTGTTTCATTGCAGCCAAGAATCTGACCGACCTGCTGGTCTGAGAAGCCATCCTGCTTGGCTTTCAATAACAGCTCCTTGGGTAGTGTATCTCTGGGTGAAAAGACAAGAACAGGTGGCAATTATACATCTCTAATAGTTTAGATGTTGTTATAAAAAACATGAATAACGATTGTTTTAAACACCAAAAAGATTCAGTTAACAGAAAGGTTTTAACATTTATCATATTTGCATAATTTTTATTTTTCCAGACATACATAATTTAAGCACAGAGTTCCATCCTGAGTGTTGTTCTAAAGCCATCTTCTGAATATTTTCTGAGCAGGTTTTATTTATTAACTTGCCAGAAGAAAACACGCCTGGTTCAGCTTGTTTCTTTGAAGTGACAAACTAAAGCAGCAGCAACACATCAAATCTGTCTCAATCTGCCTAATCCAAGGATCCACATGACTGATGGTGATGTAACACTCAGGGAAAATATTCAAACTAAGACAAAGAGTTCACTAGAAAGTCATTTTTCCCTCTGAAAAATTCTGCTTAAATAGGAGTGAAAAAGCAGTTGTGGTGCCTAAGTCAAATGAGAAAAAAATATAAATATAAAATTTCTTTTCTACAGCTATGTTAAAAATGTATTAATCTTGATCAAATTTTATGCAACTTTTTTGAAATCCATCCATCCATTTTCTGTTCACCCTTCTCCCTTAATGGGGTCGGGAGGTGCTGGTCCCCATCTCCAGCTACGTTCCGGGTGAGAGGCGGGGTACACCCTGGACAGGTCACCAGTCTGTCGCAGGGCAACACAG